>PVKS010000226.1:0-227446 GCA_004027875.1 Aplodontia rufa | reverse complement strand
ACACACACACACACACACTTTGCAGGAGAGTTTTGAAAAGTAGCCAGTGGTGACCCTCACAATGCGTCTCTCAGTCCCAACTCCTCTCCGCTTCGCTAAGTGGCACTGCAAGTCACTTATACTAACTCTTCCTTTTAAAATCAGATGTTTCGGGCTGGAGCGGTGGCTCAGCGGTTATGGCGCTTGCCTAGCATGGGCGGACCCGAGTTCGAACCCCAGCACCACGTACACAACTGAGTGTTGTAGCAACAAAGGCCACATGAAAAACTAAATAAAGTTGTTTCTCTCTCTCCCTTTCTCTCTCTCACTGTCCCTCTTTCTTAAAGAAAAAAAAAATCAGATGTTTCATTTAAAGCTTCTGAGTTTCCCTTAGATTTGGTCCCACTGAAAGTCAACTTCAGGTTGCTCTTTAAAATGTGAATAATTTGCACTGCCTCAGCCAATTGGGTCAGCCCCTGCCGTGTACTTTTGAGGTGTGTGGTCCCCCAGGATCGCTTCCGGTGCTGCGTCTTTGAAAAATATCTAATAAAAATTCAAATACATTCAAAAATGAACATAAATAAAACATAATTTCCTCCAAATGATTTATAAAATACTGAAGCATCCACTTTCCTGTTTTTGCCTGTCAAGACTGGTGCGGCATGCCTCGCTGGGTTGCAGAGCTGCTCCAATGTCCCCTCAGTCTACTCCACTGGCTGGAGCCACCGCTGCCTTGACAACAGAGAACACCCAGAAGCCTGCCAGTGCTCCGCCAAGGTCTCACTATACCCGTGAAGGCTTCAGCATGAATTTTATCCAAGAAGGATAAAATTTCCTCCTCAAAGGGCTCTAATTTTAAGGAAAATGCTACAACGTAAAGATCTGTCAGGACCGCAATCAGGATATGGGACGACAGCTTATTGCATGGATTCCTACGTTGGCCCCAGTCTTAGTGAGAGGCACAGTAGAGCAAGTTCCCTCCTCCACCCATCTCAGCCTTCATCCACAGCCTGCCCATCCCCAAACCCGCCTGGGTGGCCATAGAGACACTAGAAGGGGTCCAAGGCAGGGCTGGCATGCAGAGAATCTTCTGGAGGGTATGAGAAAGCACACATAGTGGGAGCCACTCCAGAGTTCCTGACTCAGCAGGTCTGGGGAAAAGCCTGAGAATCTGCATTTCTAAGAAGTTCCTCAGTGATGCTGACGTTACCAGGCTGGGATCAACTCACCTAGGTGAGTTCTCAGGAGCCAAACCTGCATTGGGACCCAGGTGGGGATGCGGTTATGCTCACAGACTGCTCAAAATGCACCAGACCCAATCACATCACTCAAGGACTGTGTGATGCCCAGGGCATTACACACACACACACACACACACACACACGCAGAGCATAGAAGAAATAATTCAAAATTAATTAGATACATGACTCTCCCCCTTAAACAACTCAGACTAGTGGAGGAATAATCACAAGAATTAATAAGGTACAATATGAATTGTGCTTTAGAGGAAGCGTGTATATGGAAGGCTGTGAGAGCCCCTCGACTGGGCCTAAGGTTAAGGAAAGGTTTCCAAAAGGAGATCAAGGTTGGAGGGTGGGTAGCTCAGTGGTACAGTGCTTGCCTCGCATGCTCAAGGCCCTGGGTTTGATCCCCAGCACTACAAAAGAAGGAGGAGGAGGAGGAGGAGAAGGAAAAAGAAGAGGAGGAAGAGGAGAAGGTGCCGTTGGACCCAGAACTTGAAATGTGAATATAGTAGAAAAGATGAAGTAGAGAGTTTCAGGCAATCAAAGGAATAGATGTAAATACCAGCTTGGGCAGCTAAGAGCCTGGTACTCACAATAAATCAATGAATTTCATGTGTACTCAAGGGAATGTTGGGAGATTCCTGTATACAAGACCTAAATGCCAAGCCAACGAGCTGAATCTTGAAACAACTAAGAGATTTTCAGGTCAGATCTTTGTTTGCATGAGAGACCAGCTTGCTATTCTAGAATACTGTTTGGGATCCAGTGCAGTTCCCTGAAGCTGTCTATCGCCTCCGAGGCCATCCTGGACTTTGTGAAAGGTTTGGCAACAGAAATCAAACAGATTCCATAAATTGACTGGAAAACTGAGACAACACATGGAGGCCCACTCATCAAGCTGCTATCTGGAGGGTACTAGAGAGTAAGATCTGCCCAAGACCCACAAATGTCACATGGGGCAGACCCTGCCAGGAATTTTCAGTATTGGGCCATATGATCAGGAATCTGTGCCCAGCAGCCACATCAGTGTTCTGCTGATAAGATATGGCTGTGGAGACTGGTTTGATGTGCAGCCACTGAACAGAACCCAAAACAGGAGACAATTGCATAATAACTGGAAAAAGTAACGAGGTAGTTATTCTATGAGTATAAATTTTGTAGTCACAAGCTGAGAAATACAAAAACAGAACTTAAAAAAATTGTTTCCCTATCTTAGTTGTTTTCCTACCTTAGTTCACAAACCCCATTTCACCTAAAGCAGAAAAAGCCTCGTCGCTTACAGGAAAATGTAATCAACCCAAAGTTCTCCCCCTCTACTGTAAACTTTTTTCCCCAGAGATTCCTTCAGTTGTGGAAGTTCAAGCATCACCAATTGAGAGACAGCATCTTTTCCCATTACAGTCTGCCTTGGTCACATGCCTTGTCCATTGCTAACATACTAGCTAACATGGCTAGATGTCTGTGGTCTGCAGGTGCCCACGACGCTGTAGCTGCTGCTGACTGTGCACGCAGGCCCTGTGTTATTCTCTGGGCATGAGGGCCATGCTGGTCATCTGGATCCTTTTTGTGTGGGTATCAAGGCTTCTCTCATCTCCTGGCCACTCCCAACAAGTTCTTCACCACTCTCAAGGGTACAGAAAATTTTATCTCCTGTACTACCACAAAGCACTACTAAGTGACAGAGCTAGGATGCTTATCCAGGCCTGGGGGACACCAAAGGCCTCTTTCATTATAGCATTTCCCAGTGAAAGTCCTTTATTCATGCTGCTTACTATTTTTCCATTGATGACAGTGGGCTGTCAACTCTTTCCTGTTCACGAAAACTACTCTGCCATTTCTAATCTACTAGGTACCCTGTTGGTACAGGGGTCCCTGGGTCTATGGGGCTTTTTGTTTTCTCACCTAGAAAGCAAATCACAAAACCTTTGCTCCAGAACATCCCCCACATTCACCCTTGCCAGGGACTCATCCAGGAGGTGCAGGATCCCTCCTCCATCCACCCTGGGGATAGCCTCTCCCCAGTCCACCTCCTGCTACCATCTGACTGATTGTCTCTTTTTGAGCAGTGAAATTTGTTACTTAAAACAAAAACAAAAAAAAAGTCAACTGTCTTCAAATTATTGGATCATATATCTTGATCTTTCATTTGTTTATCAAATATTTATTGAGGATCACCCACTATGTGTCAAATATGTTCTAGGAATTTAAGCTAAATCAAGAATCAAAACATTAAAAGAAAATCTCTGTCCTCACGAAGCTTACACACTGGAAGAAGGAAACAGATTATAAACAATAAATACAATACTAATTATATTATTTGTTTAGTATATATACCATAAGACGATCTATGCACTGATTACATGCATTGCATGTTTAAAGTGATGCATGCTGTGGGAAAAGAAACCTCAATGTTGACGTCAAATGTAAACCAACACATCAGACTGCGGGGTGAGGACAGCCCTGGCAATGCCATTCTTTTATTTTTTTGTTATTATTGGTGTATTACAGTTTTACATAATGAAGGGACTTCTTGTTACACATTTATACATGCACATATAATATCCATATATTTTGGTCTAATTCCCTCCCCTGTACTCCCTCCCCATTCTCCCTCTCCCAGGTCTCATTCCTCCACTGACTACTCCCCAATTATATATTTTTTTCTTTTACTTTTCCTGTTTTAAATGTCTGCATGGGAACTATTTAGTATCTCAGAGGTGCAAAGTATACCATACAGTGTTTGCATCCCTTTTTTCCCTCCCATGTTCTCCCCCTCCCGACTCCCCCACTTAACCTAACTTCCCCCAGTTCATTTGTTAACCCATGTTTGATGGGTTATTATATAAGCTTGACCTTCTCTCACCCTTTCCTTTGCTTTACTCTAGTTTCCAAATATAAGAGAAAACATCCCACCTTTGGGTTTCTGAATTTAGCTAATTTTACTTAGTATGATTTTCTCCATTTCCACTCATTTACCAACAAAGGCCATGATTTCATTCTTTTTAATGGCTGAGTAGAACTCCATTGTGTATGTAAACCACAATTTCTTGATCCATTCATTCAATGATGGGCAACTGGACTGAGTCTATAATTTAGCTATTATGAATTGTGCTGCTATAAACATCAATGTAGCTGTGTCACTGTAGTATGCCAATTTTATATCTTCTGGGAAATACCCAGGAGTGGGATAGCTGGGTCATGGTGGTTCCATCCCCAATTTTTTGAGGAGTCTCCATACTTCTTTCCAGAATGATTGCATTAGTCTGCAGTCCCACCAACAACGTACAAGAGTTCAATGGCATTTTTAAAATTTCCCCAAGCAGTTTTTTTTTTTTTTAGAGAGAGAGACAGCGAGAGAGAGAAAGAGAGAATCAATTTTATTCAGTTTTCCATGTGGCTTTCGTTGCTCCAACACTTCATTATGTACATGGTGCTGGGGTTTGAACCTGCAAACTCGCACATGCCAGGCAAGCGCAGTAACCGCTGAACCACTGCTCCAGCCCCTCCCCAAGCAGTTTCAGTGTTCAGTCAGATTTGAGAACCACTGCCAGTATCCACAGGAATTATCATCATTGATTCTCTTGTTTTATTACTTCATTTATTCATTAATTCATTCACAAAGCATTTAGTAAGCATCTACAATTTCCTAGCATTGTTCTAAACACTGGGATCCAGCAATGAAGAGACAAAGTCCTTCCTTGTATGCTATTCCCATACCAGAGATTCATCTCATTTAATTAGAATATACACCTGAAGTGATCATTACTATTGCCTTTTGCCAGATGAGGAATCTGAGCTTCAGTCAAGATAAGAAAATTGCCCAATGTCATACAATTACAAATGACAGAGGTAGAACTCACACCCTGGTCTGAGGGATAACAGACCTCTTTCATCATAGCATTTCCCAGTGAAAAGACTTCATTCATGCATTTTTCCATTTATTTTCAATACTTCATGATGGACCAATTTCATGACATAATTTAATGGATTAAATTTGAACAGCTCCAAATTGTGTAATTGATTGCATTCACTTTTCATCTCAAATGACTAATTTGATTCACACCTGCTGATGTGACACCTGGAAGGAGTGAACGGAGGTGGATGGGTGGTTAGGTCTTATTGGTCTCCCACATAGGCATGAATTAATCACATAAAATAAATGTTATTTAAAAATCTCTAATGGGTCATGACCTATGATTATACAGAACACAAGCTGTCAGCAGCTTACCTATTGGACAACTGGAAATTATTGTAATCAAGCCTGATAAATTCTAAAATTAATTTTCATTAAATCTCCTAAACATGAGATCATATATTTATAGAACATTCTAAATCCTTAATCAGCATCCCACGTTTAGTACAACTGTGAGTTATTTTAAACACACATATTGTTATGGGTTGAATCTTACTTTTCAAAAAAATTCGTATGTCGAAGTCCTAGGCCCTGGTACCAAAGAATGTGATTGTACTTGGAGACAGGGCCTTTAAAGAGGTGACTAAATGAAAGAGATCATTAGGGTGACCCCAATTCAGTCTGAGTGGCATCCTTATAAGAGAACATTTGCACGCAGCCGGCAGACCCGACACGTGCACACACAGAGGAAAAACTGTAGGAGAACGCAGCAAGAAGGCAGCCATTTGCAGCCAAGAAAGGCCTCTCACCAGCACCTTGACCATGAACCTCTGGCCTCCAGAGCAGAGAACAGTTTAAGCCACACAGTCTAGGGGATATTTCTATTGCAGCTCTAAGTATTAATACACATGCCTATCACATTCCATTTAACGAAAACTTACCAATCTAAGCCTGATATATAAATAAACTGTTGGGCGATATCATAGACCCTTTCTTCACAGAAACTTAGTCTCTTAGAAAGACAAAATATGGATATGACAGAATAGGCAATCCAAGGCAAAAGGGAACCACAGAGGAAGGGGGTGCTACTCTAGGGGGAGAAGTCAAGATGGACCAGTGTTGGTCCCAGGATTTGAAAAGAAGAGGAGGTATCAGGATAGACAGTATGGGACATTGTGCTTTGGAGCAGTCATGGCCATTTACTAAATAGTGACCTATGACAGTTATCTTCAACAGGAAATGATTCTGCACACCTGGTGAGGTTGTGGTGCAGATCAGCAGGCGATGGTGCTATGGGAGCAACTCGCTAGCGTGAGTTATACCCTCAGTAAATGTAGCACAAGTCCAGGAGGACCACGTAAGCACCTCACTCAGAAGTGAAAGATGTGGGGCTGGAGCGGTGGTTCGGGAGTTATGGCACTTGCCTGGAATGGTTTGAACCCCAGCACCACATGTACAACTAAGTGTCGGAACAACAAAAATTAGATGAAAAACTAAATGAAATTGATCCTCTCCTTCTCTCTCTCTCTCTCTATCCCTCACTCTCTTAAAGAAAAAAAGGTGAAAGATGCAAGCTGAGAAATAATGAAAGACAAAAGTCGTCCTTGCTTAAAGACTTGAGATTAACATCAATCATCCCCATATGAATTTTCTCTAAAAAGAAAATTTTACTTCCAAAATGAGAATACATCAGTGTAGAAATTTTAAGTAGCATTTACAGAGTATCAGTATGTGCGTTATTTTAAATACTTCATGTGTATCAACCTTTTTTTTTTTTTGGTACCAGGGATTGAACCCAGGGGCTCTTAACCACTGAGCTATGTCCTAGCCCTTTTTATTTTTATTTTGAGACAGGGCCTCGCTAAGTTGCTGAGGCTGGCTTTCAACTTGCGAACCTCTTGCCTCAGCCTCTCGAGTCTCTGGGATTACAGGCTCATACCACTGCACCTGGCATCTATCAACTTCTTATAGACAAACAGTACATGCCTTCATGGCATTTCCATTCCAAACATATAGACCGATGAGAAAAGAAAAACAATACCCAACATTTAAGTCAAGCTCTGAAAGAAGCTTGACTTCTAAAACCCAGGTGGGTAATTCAAAGTAAAATATGTTTTGATTCTTTATAGCAAGGAGAAGAGCCAGGAGCAATGGTGCATGCCTGTAATCCCACCAACTTGGGAGTCTGAGGCAGGAGGATCACAATTTCAAAGCCAGCATCAGCAATTTAATAAGGCCCTAAGCAACTTAGCGACACTGTCTCAAAATTAAAAAATAAAAAATAAAAAAAAAAGCTGGGGATATGATTCGGTGGTTGAGCACCACTGGGTTCTCTCCCTGGTGCCAAAAATAATAATTAAAAAAAAATAACAAGGAAGAGTAGAAGAGAAGCATTTCCAATGATATTTATGAAGCATTGATTTCATTTTCTTTCCAACTCTGTGGTACTCCATTCACTTCAGAGACTCCACTGAAAATATGAACATGGTTAACAAGGATGATCTGAGGATGGGTGTGGTTAAAGTAAAACATTTTCTTCATCATTAATGAACATTTATTGAGTATCTACTATTGACAGGGCACAAGATGAAACAGAGATCTGAAAAATATTTAGGCTCTGACCATGAAGACCTAAGGATAAGAACTGAAAAGATGGTTGAGGTGAATCCTGGAGCAGATTGGGAGCAGCTAGGGAATTTCTGACCAAAGGAATCATAAAAACCCAATGTAAGTTATCCTCAACTGCCTCATCAACGGCAGGGTGCAGTGAGCAGGAATTGCATCTCCTAACCACCATTCTCCCTCTCCAGGGTGACTGTAATTGAACAAATGATTCCTTGGCCCAGGCAATAACCCCAGAAAATCTTGGAGAAAAAATCCATGCATTCCCAATTACATTATTATTTTATTGTCATCTATTAAGAAATATGTTTTGTATTGAAATATCACATAGAACCACGTTAGTATGCACAATTTTATGTTTGTATGTATCAGTTTTAAAAAAAAAATTTTGCATGGTGCTGAGGATCAAACCCAGGGCTTCACACATGGAAGGCAAGCACTCTACCACTGAGCCACATCACCGGGCCATAACTTAATTTAATTTTAAAAATTATTTTTAAAAAACCTAATACATTATTATTTATTGTCTATTAAGAAATACATATGGCTGAAAGATGTTATGAATTCAGCATCATCTTAAAATATTGTGTATTTTATTTAGCACTACATTCTATATATACATCTAAAAGTGGTTACATCACGTGCTGTGTGCAATGTGCAGACAGTGGTTGGTGCACTTAGGAAATGGAATATCCCTTTAATTGGACAAGGTCCTGAAGCAGAGGTTGGAGTCCTGCAGGCTGAGAAATCTTGGCCCAGTGTATCATCTCAAAGGGGTTTCCTCCCAGGCTGTTCTTAACTGAGTCTGTGAAAATAGAACCCCCACACTTGCAAAAGAAGAGAGCTAGACCTGTTAGCCAGCAGGACACACCATAGCAAAAGCTGGGTTTCTGCAGATGGTTTACAACAGGGTTTTTTGAAAACTATCAGGCATTCGCCATGCCTGGAATTGGGGACTGAGCCTAGATTGCTCAGAGCAACTCAGTTTTCTGTGAAGATGTGATGTCACCCCAGAGGAAGCCCTGGTGGGCATAAAATGTGGTGTAGTAAAAGGATAAGGCAAAAAGCAATATTAAACAGGTCGTAAATGTGCAACTTTCACTAAAGGAGACAGGAATTGTCCTTAGGAATATTTACCCTATAAAACTATAGGCAGCAAAGTGGGTGAAAGCAGATCATTCCTAAGGTTTATTCCTCAAAAGTCAAACATGATTTCAGTTTGGGGTCATCCACCAAGCATGAAGGTTATGGATAACAGTGTTATTAATATTTCATAAATTCTTTATATAGTGCTCAGTGGAAAATCATCATTTGTAATATTTATCCGGTGCTTGAATGAGAACATGCGATAATATGACAATTCAATTTTCTACTTTGACATTTCAAATATGACCAAGTCATGATAATCAATCAGTAATACATTTATCATCTACATGAAGCCAATTACACACCAATAATCAGTGAAATTTCGAACTTGTAACCTAGATCTGCGTGCAGCAGGGACAGTGAATGTGGAGACATTTGCTATAATTATGCTGTTATTGCTTCTAACAAAATGTTTTATACCTGAAAGGGCAGGCAGTGCTTTTAAAACCTCAATTCCAGTCTGGCTCTTTATTACAAATTGCCTTTCGAATCACAAGCTTTTTAGAAGGGCAATAGGAGATCCAGTCACAATAAGATAGCATGAGGATGTGGTTTTGGAATCAAATTTGGACTTGGTTCAAGTTCCAGCTCTGCATTTATTAGCTAAGAGACCTCAGACAAGTGATTTATACCCTCCAACCCTCAGTTTCACCATCTATAAAGAGGATAGTAACAACCACCTTATAGGATTGTATAAGAATTTACTACAACGCAGAGCACATACACACTCAATAAATGGGCACAATCGTTAAAACCAAAAGAGCATAACCAAAACTTAATGAATCTTAAAGGTCTAGATCTTGTTTCAAAAAAATTTTTTTTAACTTTCTATATAGGTAAAACAATGCGGAGAGAAAAAAATATTTAAAACATCAGCACTCATTATAATCAAGTATCTTTTTAAATATTCTGATTACTAGACAACAATTATATGCACATGCACTATTTTAATAATATCATAAAATAGTTGTACTTTGTTTACTGCATTCTGTAATCCCATGCTAGAATTATAGGCATATAAACTGGAGCTATTAAGAATGCCTGTGGAAGGTACTTACTGACGCCTCGGTGAGCCTGTTTCTTGTCTTTGGAAGAAAGAAATCCAAGTGGCTGCTTCTTTCAAATACTACCCAGAAACATAGTAGTCATTTGAGGTCATCTAAAATGTGTGTGTGTGTGTGTGTGTGTGTGTACTCAACTTTCCACAGCACCTCACACAGAAATTTTCTCTCCCCTGTGAGACATTTGAGAATACTGCCTGGGACCACAATGGATTTAGAGGCAGCCAATAAGCTCAGATGTATCACTATGGGAAGATTTTCCTGAAGCTGTTCTCAGGTCCTAAATAGCCCCTCACAGGGCAGGGTTACTGCCAGGAATCCTTGAATTAGTCATTTGCTGTGTGCAAACTACCTACAGCATATTAACATGCACAGATGTGTGTTTTGGTTCCTTTTACTGTGTAACAAAACATCCCAAAACCTGGAGGCTTAACACAAAATCTACTGTCTCTCTCTTCTAACACTACAGGTTGACTGATGCTCCCACTGGCCCAGATGGTGTCAGCTAAAGGCTGGGGTCACCTGGGCACTCGGTTGGGCTGGCACATCCAAGATGGCTCACTCACATGGCTGCCTGTTCTTAGTTCTTGGTGGGGAGTTCAGCAGAGGCTGTCAACCATGTAAGATGTATATCTTTTCTGTCAAACGTGAAAGATTGTGATGTATAATCTACTACCTCCATTTTAGATTCCTCCTCCCCCTTTGAAGATAGTAACTCCCTCACCTGTGTACGCCCACCTGTGTTCACCCGCTTCTTTCCAAGGACCTCTTCCGGTACCCAGCCATCTTCTTCCGGTGAACTTGGAATCCCTACTGCCCTCTCCACATGTGCGGCAACCCCCACCCCCACTCTCTCCCAGTCGCCGCCTACTTCCTCTAGCACCTGCCTCCACTTAATCACAGCCAATCGCGCAGACTGTGCACCTGAGCTCCTCCAATTAGGGCGAAGGGCAGTATTGCATCAGGTCGGCATTAAAAACCTCTCACTCCCTTGCGAGGCGTGCATTTTTCTTTCCCCCTTCGGCCGAAGTAAAATTTCTGCCTTGCTCACCCACACCCGACCACATGTTTGATTTCATTTATAACAAACCAGAACACCTAAAAGTGGAGTCCCCATGTAGGGGAAGCTTCTCAAGTGCTGGCCTGAAAAAGGTAGCACCCAAAAAGAGAGTATATTAAAGAACTCAAAGGAAGCCACAAGGCTTCTCAGACTTCATCTCGGAAATCACGCCGCACCATTCTATTGGTCAAACAACTCACAGGGCCCGCCTGTGATTCAAGGGGAAGGCGATTGACTTCAGTTCTTAATGGAATTGCTGCTATTATTCAAGTGTCTTTCAATGTGTAATTGAGAAAACACAAATATAATGAAAGGCATATTGAATTCTGCACAAATTTCAGTCGTTTACTATTTTTCCAATCAAGTCATAAAAATGTATAAGCAATCTAACAAGATGATTTAAGAGTTCAGGCTCTGCTGTCAGATGAGTCTCCGTTTAAATTCCTACACCAACTGGCTGCAAAACCAAGAGGAAATCACTAAGCCTCAATGGCCCCACCTTCAAATGGGCAATAGTTCCAAGGGTTATTGAGACAATGCTACTCTACTTTGCAGAGTATTTCCAAGGATTGCACAAGACATGTATGGCAGACGCTTAGCACTTGGAAAAAGTTAGCACTTCAAGCTGCTGCAATGCCAGGAAGCACATCTAGCTAATCATCCTCCTTCTCTACCTCCCAGCCTTCTCTTTCCCTCCCCTCTCTGTACCTAGTGTTTATTTTAACAGACAAGATTGCTACAATGCCTGATGTTGTACTGTCCCTGGGATGTGTCTAGAACTAGAAACTCACTGTAACAATGTAATTTGTCATTTGTTTATGAGAAACAATAACAATAATGACAAACCTAATTTAAGGATAATATGCTGATGGAAGAAAAAAGGGAAATTGAAAAAAGTAACTCTAGTGTCTTTTTAAAATAATTCTTAACACCGAATTACCTGACAAAGAATCCAGAAGCTAACCCCTACATATTACTCTCACACAATGATTTAGTTCCAGTCCACTTCCACATTTCTTGGGACAAAACTGTTCATGAGACAGAATCCAAGGTGCCTAGTATATGCTAAAAGCAATATCTCAGTGCACAGTGGGAGGATTAGGTCTCCTGTCATGAAAAGCAGGTGCAGGAGGAGAGGAAGGGCAACGCAGCAGATAACAGGGGACCAAAAGAACTTCTGCAACCAGTCCATGTAATAAGAATAGCAAAGACAGATGATAAATGGGAGCCAGGAAATCAAACTGGGTAGAAGCCCAAAGTCAAATCTCAGAAGCAAAGAAGTTCACAGAAAGAGTTCTGCTGGTCTCCCTGTGGCTATTCCTCCTTTTACCTGTTCCAAACAGTCCTTTCCTAGCAGGAAGGGAGGGAGGACAACACAGAGCAGATACCAGGGGATCAGAATATTTCACAAAATAAATACTATTTGTGAAAGTTAAATGGTCAGGGCCTCCCTCCAGTGCAAAACAGCCATGTGTATGTAGCTTCTCACCTAAGCTTAGTTCGAGTTCATCCCAGCCAAGTTTGTGGTAAACTGAAAGCGCAATGCAGGTTTCTAAGTGGAGATTTTGCTAAATTCAATGATTTTATTCACAGGAAGGAAGGAAGGGAACTCTCCCGCCCTGAACCATGCAAGTGACAATCTCATGAATAGTGAACTGGCATTGCACACACAATACATAAGGTCCCTCCCCATATTCTGAAGCTAACAGGAGTTACACACATGAGGAGAGCTGAGGAACCTACTTTGAAAGTGTTTAGAAACCCTGTAGGTAAAAATATTTGTGAAAGTTAAATGGTCAGGGCCTCTCTCCAGTGACACAGTTCTGGTATGCCGTGGGTAAAATGATTCTAATGAAGCTTTGCTGGTGTCCCCAACAAAAAGATTTATTAAAAAGGTAACTAAAAGTACCTGCCTACCTCACACACTGTAGAAGGTCTTGTTATATGTTAAAGCCCAGTATATAAGGCATTTTCAGTGGTAGTATTTCTCTCAGTCCTTATATTGTATTTAAAAAATTTCCTGAGCTGCCTGTATTCATCATTCTTGTTTGGGGCTATATATTAATAATGTTGAACAATGGATTTACAGAAATTGCATTAGACACTCAAATCAGACTCACTCTAAGACTTCGACATCTTAATACTGCATTTGTTACACTGCTAAGAGCAACTTTTATATACTAACTCCCTCTTCTTTCATAAACCACAATGGAGAACTATCATTTCCCATTCCTGGTGGTGCATTTCATACTCCGTTAGTACTGCCAAACATGAGGCAGCTTGCTTTCCTCTGAGGGTTTCTCCAATATACTGATAGGCAGGGAAGCCCTCTAGTCACTGCTCCAGTACATGTCATATATGTATACTATTATATATACATTTTTGTTTAAACCCAAGAGATTGTGCTTGGAAGACTGGGTGGCTCTAAAGAATCCTGTTGCTTTTGTCCTCCTCTTGCCACCAGATAAATTATTTTCTCATTAACTATACTGTATTTTCATTGCAAAGAAGGGCCACCCTTCTCTTATCCATGATAGAGTCTTACCATCCTTTGATGATACTCAAACGGCTATCCTACACTCTCAGGCAGGCGTTTACTGCTTAAAACCATCATATCACAGAAAACTTGGTTTCTATCTCACAGAACTAAATTCTGCTAACTGCATCCTGCCAACTACTTGCATTTAAATGTGCACTGAATTAGATGGGAGTTTAGCCAGGCAAAGGTGGCTGATCTGTGGCCATCAGGCCATGTGGAATTGACTGTCACTCATTAAAGTTAGCCATAAGATAAAGATTTAAATCTATTTCATTTCCTTGCTCAGTATCACTAAAGTAAATAGGACTAAGATACGGGAATTAAAGGAGATTTCCCAGCCAAGAACATTGACAGCTGAAATATAATCAGTTTATAAGATTTATAATGCTATTGACTTTTCTTTTGCATCATAAATTTCACTGCTGACTCTCTGCCTGGGTTTTATTATAATATCATATCATATTAGGGAGATCAGCTTTGCTGATAATGAATGAAAATCACTGATATGAAAAAAATTCCCATTATCAGCTCATCACCTAATCATATTAGCATCTTTGTATCCTATTATCAACTTTTTATATAAAATAACATTTCCTAATGACAGGGATTTCACTAATGCCATATGAGTGTTGCTAATATCATTTGAGAGTTCTCATCATGCGTATCCTTCTTGAAGGAAGAGTATATTTATTTTCTACACAGACTTTGAAAATTGTTAATAGTTTGTAATAATCCAAGCAAAAATGATGCTTTTTGGAAAAACTATCCTGTTGATTACTATTGAAGATCTTTCACAATTTGGTTCCACCCTTCAATTAATACTATACTGCCTCACAAACTTTAAAGAAGTTAAAATGGGGTGTAGGGAGATTGCTGACCTATGGATACAACATACAATTTTTTACTTATCACTCATAATTCTCAACGTCAAAGTGGGGTGGGCTGGAGAAGTGGCTCACCAGTAGAGTGCTTGCCTGTCATGCATGAGGACCCAGGTTCAATCCCCTGCACCACATACTCAACTAAGTGGAGGAAAAACAAAAACCAGATGAAAAAATTAAAAAGAATTAACTCTCTTTTTAAAAAAAAAAAAAAAGTCAAAGTATGGTAAAGATTAGCCACGTTAACAGTTACTGAGACATCAAATGTTTTATACCACCTGTTTGACATTGAATAAGAGAACTTTGACCTATCTCTTAGCAAATGTCCAACTTTCTTAAATGAGCAGAACCATATGAAGAAAGCAAACAGCATTTTTGAATTTGTTTTTGAGAATGTAATCGAGTCATTGGAGTTTGTGGCTCTATTTACAAGGTGCTGAAACAGCCAATCACCTCAGCAATTCAGTATGACACCCAGTCAATGCAGTGAGAAAATCAATTTTATCAGCTCATTGAACTGAACTGATGCCTGTGGACACATGCAAATCAAAGGCCCTCTTTGGCTTCCCGCTGCTGCTCTAGCAGTTGCTGTTCTCTTACCACTGGGGGGGGGGGTGTTCTCTCCTGATCAGAATTTCCACAAAAGAGAAGCCTGCCTCTTTCATGTATTGTTAAGTTCCCCTGGCCCCTGGCACTGAACCAGAAGACACTTGCTAGGTAGCATGCAACACCTCTCTTGGCCACCTACAGCACAGGACCTGGGAGCACAGTCCAGGGAACCTTAATGAGCTTCCTCCCCACCCTACGGATTGCTTCTAGAATTCAGGACTCGATTTGGACTCTGCTTTGAAACAGAACAATTATCTCCAAAATTCCTTCCAAGAAGCTTAGTTAGTAGGTCCTCATTATAGAAGCTCACACCTCCAGAGTCAGCCATAAGATTCCAGAATTTCTAGAGTGGTTATGTAATATAGCTTGACTTCTCCATTGACCTTTTCCCTATCTGTCACAGAATATACATCCTTGAAATGGAGGAACCATATCTTTATAACACATACAATGACTTGTACAGCACAGGGTTTAATAACTGTTGAAAGACTAGATTAATTAAGATAGTAGTTCACAAACTTTAGTTGACTTTTTAAAAAAAAAAATCACCTATTTTTTAAAATATGGATTCCTGGATTCCACTCCTAGATTGAGGACAGGTTTCTGAAATTTAACAAATAGCCCAGCTGACGTGCTTTGATTTAAAATATCAGTTGTCAACCACCAATCTGACCCATCTTTTATTTAAAAAAAAAAAAATCTATGTAAATGTTTGGTACAAGCAAAATTTTGTAAGTTGACTCATTTCTGCTGCAAGTATCTATTTTTGCTGCTGTCGTTGGTTTAAACATAGGAGAATGGTCAAGCATTGAGAACACACTTCCAGCAGTGAGTGCCACTGGAAATTGGTTGGGAAGGCAAACCTAGTGAAATGTGTGAAAATGTTTTCACAGAGGAGGCCTGAAATTCTTAATAAACGTCTCTCTACACTTGGCTCTTTTTGAGTTCCCTCCGCCTTGGCATTTTCCCAGCAGCCAGCTGTGCGAGAAAACACACCCAAGATCCACACAGTCCCCACCTTTAGGGAGAAGTGAGAGGAGTCACAGACAAGAGTAATGACCCTGCCAGGCAAGTCAGCAGACCAAAGGGGACAGAGAGAGAAAGCAGGTTTCCTGGGAAGTGAGATGGAAGTCGGATAACCCGGAGAAGGTTAAAAATGTCACATCTCTGCAGCTTTCTGGCTCCTCTTTCCGAAGGGCTTGCTCCCTGTCCTGAACACTCATGCGGATGTGGATACGTCTATATTACAATGCTTTTTACAGCCCTACATACTTTGCCGTCTCTACTGGGCTGCAAGCTCCTCCAAGAGGGCGCCTGTGACTGACAGTGTCATAGTAAAGAACCTGCTCTGAAAACAAACCCCAAATTACAATCTGGATCTGCCACTTTCTGGCTTTGTGGGCAGGGCAATTTATCCACTAAACCTCAGCTTCCTCATCTGCAAAATAGATACAGTAACTTTCCCTAGAGGAATAATTGTATGGACTACATGAGATAATCCTTGTAACATACTGAGCTAACTTACATTGTCAGTGTTTGATAAAAACTGGCTTTTATAAATAATTATTCAAAAGGGCGCCTAGTACAATTTGTGGTAAATGTGACAGAAATTAGGACTTCTGATACCCATCCTACCTCAGCCAGCCTAACTCCAGAAGATATCCTGAGGAAGACAGAAGATATGGACAGTCCCTGTTCCTTGCTGACTAAGTATTTGCTGAAAGCCTATGAGAAAAGTTTAATCTGGTGCACCTGGAACAAAACCCAGGACAGGAGATGTCTGTCCATGGCCTCTCCCCTGGCCCACCATGTTGTCTTCTCAGCTCCTGAGATTTCATAACTTTGTGGAAAGAAAATGTGAAGGAAAAGGAAGTCAAGGAAAAGAACAAGAGGAAACGTCTTCCCTAACCCACACTTCTGATAGGGCCACCCCTGTCCTGGCATAGGGACTGTCTTAGCTTTTTCATTGCTGTGACCCAAGGACCTAATAAGAACAATTTTAGTAGGAAAAGTTTATTTGGGGGCTCACAGTTTCGGAGGTCTCAGTCCATAGGCGGCCAGCTCCATTCCTCAGGGCTCCAAGTGAGGCTGAACATCATGAAAGAAGACATGGCTCCAGGGAGCAGAGGGAAAGACTCCTTGCCACACACAAAATATACTCCCAAAGGCACGCCCCCAAGAACGCACCTCCTCCAGCCACACCCTACCAGCCTACATTGCAGGGAAGGGGATTAACTCACTGGGTTAAGGCCTTCCTAACCCAAGCATCTCACCTCAGCCTTTGCATTGTCACACACAAGCTTTGCGGGGACACCTTTCATCCAAACCACAACAAGGATTAATGAAAAACAAAAAAAAAACTCTTCACTCGTGTCCAGGTTTAGATGATCAATCCTATGGTTATCCAATCTCCAGAAATTAGAGGGCAAAATCCCTCCAAATAACTTGGGCCAGATTGGAGGCAGCTGGAGCTGCCCTGTGACGCTTTGTGTGCTAACAGGGAAGAGAAGCAGTGGGGAGGGGAAGGGCCTGCCTGGGCGTGAACTGCTGGCCCTCCACCAGCCCTGTCTCTGAGCCCAGCTGTACCTCTGGGGACTCTTTTGGCCCAGGACCCCTCATCAAAGCCCCTCTTTCTCAGGTGGGAGGGAGTGTAGGGGTGGCCTGTGCTCCCAGGAAAGTTCTAAAGTCTTTCAACCCAGCTCCTAACAGGGAAACCAGTCAGTGCAAGAAACTCAAAATACCAACTTTTACTTTAGAAAAAGGCTTTCCATGTGGACTTAAACACTACTTTAGTTTTGAGGATCATAACATTCTTGGATATGGAACAAAAGACTGTATCAAACTGTCTATTGTACAGTGGTCACAGGGCATCAAAGAAACAGGTCCAAAAAAAAAATCACAGAAAGCACAATCAGCCACAATGACTGAGTCCTGTGAAGCAATTTACATTCGCAATGCGCTTCCACACATTCGGCCTCGCTTTGCGCCCTGAGGTCGGCATTGTTAGCCCAAAGTGTGCACGTGAGAAAAAGGCCCTGGGAAAGGTTAAATGATTCGTCAGGATCACGCAGCACACCAGGGCAGACCCAGAACGGAATAAAGTCTTTTTTGATTTCAAGTCTTGTAATTCTCTCTAATACTAAGTCACATCATATTCAGATTAACTTGAATTCGATCATACATTCCTGCGGGGGGCGGGGAGAGCACAGAGCAGAGTGGGAAATGCGTAAGGGCACCACTTTTCCCACTTTTTATTCATGCATTGTAGTTTACATAATGATGGGGTTTATTGTTCCATGTTCGTACATTCACACAAGAAGGAGCTGTCTAACTGTGCAGGCAACACTTAGGACCCGTGCTTGAACACACCTGCCGTGGGGGGAGCGCCAGCATGCTCCTGATGGCCTCTCACCTCTGCAAGCTCAAGTCTAAGACTTACAGACACGTGTTTGAGGACATGATCACAACTTACAGAGGAACACACTATTTTATCTGGTGCTTAACCCAAAGAAACCACTGTGTGCCATGGTTGGAGGAGAAAACTTAATGAGGGACAGTGTAGGAGCCACATGGAAGCTTCCATAGGGCTTGACTCCCATGCAAACCATGGATCCTCCATGGTCTAGAATGTCATAGTGAGGAGGTGCTTCCACCAACCCTGATCATCCAATCCTGTCAACACCCCTGAGAAAGAGAGGTAGGACAGATGTAGAAGTCGCCTCCCAAGGGCAAGGCAGGAGAATATTTTGTGATGTTACATTGTGCAGTGTGTGTCTCTCTGTGTGTTTCTAGCTCTCTCTTCCCTCCCCTCCCCTTCACTTTTTTTCTCTCTCTCCATATATGCTGCACAGAAGGAGGAGATAGAGGTAGTCGACTCATTCAGATCAGGCCCCTGACTGTGAGATTTCCAGGGCTCAGCAGTGCCTGAGCTTGGTCTAGAAGTCACAGAGCTGCCAGACTCTAGGACATGTGGTTTACACAATGCAGATGCCAGCTAAGGACATGCTGGATTAAGACTGCACAGTTCCCCATAAAGCAGGGCACCAGTAAGCCTCCTGGATTCTTGTACAACCCAAGAGAGCTGGAAGGAGCCCCAACACAATGATGACTGTAAAGTGTGTGTGTGTGTGTGTGTGTGTGTGTGTGTGTGTGTTGTATATATGTGGTGCTGGGGAAGAAACACAGCCAGGGCTTGATATACACTATCCCTGAGCTATATCCCCCCAGCCCTTATAAACAAACACACTACCCACTTTGAGAGATAGGTGCTCAAATCACATTCCTGTTGGCATTTTTTGAAACCCAAAATTTGAAATGAAGACATTTGAAATTCTGGCAGACCTTATTTTGTGATTGCAATTGAAAAATTCTTCCCCCTACAAGACAAAGGGAAACATAAGAAGCTAAACATTCATAAAACACTATTATTTTTTCTTTTTCTTCCCCCCCCCCGCCCCGACCAAGACAGGGTCCCTCTAACTTGCTAAGGATCTTGCTTAGTTTCCTGGGCTGGCCTCAAACTTAAAATCATTCTGCCCCAGCCTCCTGAGTGGCTGGGATTAAAGGCATGAAACACAGCAGCAGCCGTGTTGTAAAACACGTATTTGAGGTGCAAGAACTACCCTTGTTTGGAAGAAATTCTTGGTTTATAAGCCACCCTCTGGGCTTTGTTTCCTATACAGATCAGAGTTGTTTAAAGTGACTTTGGGGGACCTCCGTCCTTTCCTTTCTTAACAGATTGATTGTCTCTAGTGCCTGTCACCACCCTAATGAGGACAAAGCAGTTTTTGTGGCACCTTGGAGGGCTCCAATAGAAAGGGTTCCCAAGGTACATGGTCATTTAAGGGCTTTTTGTGCCTGTGTCTCAGAACCTTTCATCAAGATATAAATTGTATAACCCTTTCTTTCCCCTTCAGTGTTTCTTATATATTCATTTATCATAAAAGTTGGGATTTTGAAGATTAAAGAAAAGAAATAAATTGAAGCTCGGTTATATAAAAAGGCTCTCTGTCATGAATATAGGCTCACTCGATATGCATCCAGCCTTCCCACCCCTCCACAGGCTCTGATCTGCACACTCCGCAGCACTCTCAGGCTGGCTTTTGCTTCTATCACATTTGAAGAAATCTTTTCCCATTTTCAAGCCCTGCTATACATTTCAGGGCTTTGGCTATATTTAATCCAGAATATCCATGTGTTCAGAGCCCAAGGAGGGGCTCCCCATGGTACCCAGGTTTGCAATGTTCAGGACAGTCTCCATTCAAAGTTTGCTCGTTCAGTCAACATGTTTGAGAGCTTAGGAGGGATCAGGAACCACACAGGCACAAAGGACACAAACCAACAACCTCATAGTCCGGAACACAGACAAACTCCAGTACGATGGGCCAGTGCCAAGCACAGGTGTGAACAGAACTAAGCGGCTGTCTGGCAGGAAACCAGAGAAGGATTTGCCTGTGTGGCTGTGTGACGAGTGTGACCAGTCAAAGTCCATCCATGATCAGCACGTCGTGAAATAAATCAACCTTGATGCTTAAGATCTGCACCTGCTTTAAAATACAACAATGTCAAGTTGTCCTAATTCTTCAGAAACCTGGGTCAGAATCCTTACCCTGCATCTATGTGTACTTGAGCCAGGAGCTGTACATTTTCAGGTTTCACATTCTCACTGCATTATTCAACCAGTTGGGTTAAGTAATCTCTAAGATCCCAACTACCTGAAAACTATATGATTATTACACTTAGTGGCCATAGTTTTCCCCACCACAAAAAAAGCATGTCTGTGAAGTTTCTTAAGAAAACAAAGCTAATAACTATTTATCTGCTTGCCAAAGTTAGCATATGTAAATTTAGCTAAAGTAGCAGACCCAGAAGAAAAAAAGCAGACACAAAAGATTCAAAACAGGAGGGACTGGGGCTGGAGCAGTGGCTCAGAGGTGGATCATTTGCCTGACATGAACAAGGATTCAAACCAGGTTCAAACCCCAGCACCACATATACAACTAAGTGTTGGGAAAATAAAAACCAGATGGAAAAAACTATAAAACTGATTCTCTCTCCCCATCTCTCTCTCTGCCTCCCTTCTTTAAACAGCAAATCTAATATAAAAAAAAAAAAATAGGGATTGCTGATGAGCATCGGACAGAATTAGTGCAATCAGGCAGGGACAAAGCAAAATGAAACTGTGCCTGTCTACAACCTACGGGCAGAATGTCGTTTTGACCGAATATCTCTGGGTCACCTTCTTGACCACAAACTTCTTTAAGTTCTCGTCATATCCTCTCACAGCAACCCAATACACAGCACCAAAGGACTTTCATGAATACAAATTGGTTATGAGGAAGAAGAGTGTTCATTTCTTGGTATTGCTGGGTGCTGCTGAAACAGTCTTTCCACTTTCCCCAGCAACAGCAGGGTCCTCTCTTCTAACAAGCAGCCCAAACCCTTAGCAGTAACAAGCCCTGATAAAACGCAAAGTCCCCTCCATGAAAGAGAGCAAAACTGTATGTCCTCACGAACGCAGATCGGTAGGAAGCGATGTAAATTATGATTCTAGATGCGTAGACTTTTTTACTTCAATTGCTCACCCAGTTCTGAAAATGTTGTTTACAATTCTCAGCTCAGCTCTGCCAAATTTGCAGTTCCTGTCCCCTTACCAAGGCGCGCAAAAGGGGAACCCCAGCGCCATCTGCTGGCCATCCTACAGCAGAGTCGAGGACGCTCTGGAATTACCACTAAGTATTAAAGGGAACTTCACATTCTCCAAAGCAATTTTCTGCACTACAAGAGAATAGGTAAGATTTATTTGTTACAGTATCAATTTTAGTATGCTTTTTATTCATTTTTGTCTGATACTCTAGATAACATTTTTTTCTGATTTTAGGCAAAAATACTTTAAGTTTTAAACCTAATTTATATTTTAATTTATTCACTTCACAGAACCACAGCATTTTGTAATTATCTGACCATAATTACAATGCTTTCCTTTGCATTCATTCTATAAGTACCATGAAATTAATGCCAAATATAGACGCTGATATGTATATAAATATGAAGGGAACTATTGAATGAAAACATCGGGGCTGGAGCGGTGGCTCTGCGGTTACAGTGCTTGCCTGGCATGCTCAAGTACACGGGTTCAAACCCCAGCACCCACGTATACAACACTTTACACAACTAAGTGTTGGAGCAACAAAAGCCATGTGAAAAACTCAATAAAAAATTGATTCTCTCTGTCTTTCTCTCTCTCACTGTCCTTCTCTCTTAAAAAAAAGAAAAAAGAAAAAAAAAAAGAATGAAAACATCCAAACAATGATATAGAAGAAACAGCACGTTTGAATTATCAAGGTAAATATTTTAAGCCAGCAATTTGAATTTAAAGAAATTTATTACAAGTCATGTTGCTTTCCTAAAATAACTGAAATTTTGCACTAAGTGTCTTAATTCTTGGGGCTGGAGCGGTGACTGAGGTTATGGCACTTGCCTGGCATACATGAGTACACAAGTTCAAACCCCATCAACACATACCCAACAAAGTCTCAGAGCAACAAAAGGCACATGAAAAACTAAATAAAAATTGTTTCTCACTTTCTCTCTCTCTCTCTCACTGACCCTCTCTCTTAAAAAAAAGAAGTCTTGATTCTTTTCCTTAACTAAACTCAGTATGTAAATCTATTTTAATATAGTCTATTTCCACAGCTGATAGTGGACCACTAGAATTTTTTCAGCTATGAATAAATAAGCATTGTTTAGGGGATGGAGCGGTGGCTCGGCGTTTACAGCGCTTGCCTGGCATGCGTGAGTACACAAGTTCAAACCCCAACACCATGAACACAACGAAGTGTCCAAGGAATGAAAGTCACATGAAAAACTAAATTAAGATTGCTTCTCTCTCTCTCTCTCTCTCATCCACTGTCCCCAGGATTCTGGGTTAGCATCACAGTAGGGACGTTGATAAGGGTGCCCAAGAGCATCTTCCTGTGGTCACCTACTCCCAACATCAATTCCAGTCAATATTTATTAACGAAGTTTCTATTTTTTTATAACTTGAGTTAACTTGAGGAAGAACAAGAGGTAAATTATGCTTCTGGTTTATTACAAATATTTCCAAAAGTATTGGGAGAGAACAAGAGGCCAGAAATAGCATTTTCATGAAACAAATGATAGGTTGAAGTAAGAAATTACTGCTACTTATTTTTATCAAAGATAAAACCATTTTATATAATTTACTTAGGAAACTTGAGGACAGATACACAAACATGGATGTGATGAAGGGAATATCATCCCTTGTAAATGCGATTTTTAACTGCAAAGTGTATATATGACAGAGAACCTATCTGGACAGACTTTTTGTTTGTTTTATTAAATTTTAAAAGCAGCACCAGCACTTGTCAGAATGTAGTGGCTCAGATGAGTTTCCAATAGGGACTGTTAGTTTAATTGTTATGATGGTCAACCTTTCATCACTGTGGCAAAATACCTGAAATGGTCAACTTAAAAAGAGGAAAGGTTTATTTTGGCTCACAGTTTCAGAGGTTTCAGTCCTTGATTGTTTGACCTTGTTCTTTAAGCCTGTGCCAGCACAGTACATCATGGTGGGAGTGTGTGGCAGAGGAGACCTGTTCATCTCATAGTGGCTGGGAAGGGGCGGAGGGAGACGGGGGTGGGGGGAACCAGGGTTCCAATATCCTCAGTGTCCTAACTTCTTCCACTTCCAGTAGGCCCCACCTCTGAAAGGTTTCCGACGTCTCCCAATAGTGCCAACATGCTGATGGCCTGGTGACCAGTCTTTAATATGCAGGCATTTGAATATTTATCCAAACCACAGCAGTTAAGACAAGTTCTCAACACTGTTTGCCAGCTTGGTCTCTGTCAAACTTTTCTTACTATAAGAGAGAATAAAGACTGTACACAAACTTAACATCTTCACGCATCAATTAATAGGCATGCTGTGTTGCAAAAAGTCTTTTTGTTTTTCCAAAATCTCCATTTTTAAGCAAAGAAGAAACTTCTCCAAAAAACGTTTAAAAGTGCCCCTAAAAGTCACCTGGTTCCCAGGTTGAGCCATGAAGAGTCTGCATAATGCGCAATTCAGCCACACTGTTACTATTTTACATGCCTGCCACAGAAGTCCAGAAATCAATAAGACGAAAAGGAACAAAAAGTAATAGTGTGGCATTCACACTTCTGACACCATTTCCAGTGTTCTGGCAAACTCTGAAAAACTGATATGCATATTTAGTTCTGAATGATACTGTTAGCTTAATATTTGAAAATAACTCAGAATCTGACTCTTCATGTATTCAAAACCCAGTGACTCCACTTTTAATTTATGGAACAAACAAATCCAGCCTCACCTTTTGTCAGGCGACAGGACCACGCCCGGGAAGGTCACGGTAGGCAGCCGGATGCGCAATCGCAAAGCTTCGGGTGCAAGCAGCAGGCCCGGCTGGCGATGAAACGAGGGAAAGGCAAACCAGACACGCTTTCTTCAGCATGAAACAGTGCAGTTTGCCGAAACAAAAAAAGTATAAAATTTTTCAAAAACTTCTTTTCAAAGCGATGAAGTTATTTGAAGATAAAGGAGTCAGAAGAAAACATCCGCAGTTAGCTACCACTTGCTGCCAGCTACCTCGGGGCACAGAGGCAACCAGAAAGAGCCTTGTCGGCAGCTGGAAGTTTTTAGACAAAAATACGCTTGAAATGACTGCGGCTGCCATTGACCCCATTTTTTTGAAGTTGGTACTTCTTTTATTAATACTTTTCTGTTTACATATTTTAATTATACATATTTAGGGAGAACGATGTGATAATTTACACATGTATAATGTGAAATGATCAAATCAAGGTGACTAGCATTTCCCTCTCCTTGAGCATTTATTATTTCTTTGCGTTAGAAGTCTTTGAACTCCTTTGTTCTATTTCTTTACAAAATACATAATAAATCATGGTGAACTACAGTCACCCTACTGCACCGTAGAACACCAGAACTTATTCCTCCTGTGTTTGATAACCATGATCCAACTTCCCTCTGTCCTGTTCTCTCCTCTTCTTCCTAGCCTCTCATGACCACTATTTTACTCTAATTCTATAAAATCGAATTTTTTTTAGCTTCTGCAGATGAATGAGAACATGCAACGTTTGTCTCTGTGCCTGGCTCATTTCACTTAATGCAACGTCCTCCAGCCCTACCCATACTGCCACAAATGACAAGGGTTCGTTCTTTTTTATGGCTAAATAACATTCCATTGTGTATAGAATACACATTTTATCCAACCATCTGCTAATGGACACCTAGCTTGATTCCATATCTTGATATTAAAGTTAGAACTTTATAACATCTTTATGGCATTTGCCAGTAAATGGATGCTAAGTGAAATAAGCCAGTCTGAATGTTTTCTCTGATACGTGGAAGATAATCCATAATAAGGAGTAATAGGCAAATAGGAATGAAAGGGAGGGAGGAGGGATGGGATAGGGAAAGTTCATGAAATGAATCAGACCCAACTTTCCATGTCCATATACGAGTATACCACAGTGACTCTCACTATCACAAACATCAATAAGACACTATTTTAAAAAACCTATTAGTAAATAACAGAAACATCAATAGAGTAAAGGGAAGAGAACAGAGAGTGGTAGGAAGGAAGGGGAAGGAGAAATACTGGGAACTGAATTAGAGCAAGGTATACTCCATGCTTTTACAATTATGTCATTGTATATTCTTTTTTTTTTTTTTTAAAGAGAGAGGGACAGTAAGAGAGAGAAAGAGAGAAACAACTTTATTTAGTTTTTCACATGGCCTTAGTTGCTCCAACACTTAGTTGTGTACATGGTGCTGGGGTTTGAACCCGGGCCCTCGTGCTTGCCAGGCAAGCGCCGAAACCACTGAGCCACCGCTCCAGCCCTGTCATTGTATATTCTATTGTCCTGTATATCTAAAAAGATCCAATGAAAATGGAAAAAATGAAGTTGGAGCTTCTTAAAGAACTATAAATCATATCAGATATTTCATTTTACCTTTTATAAATAATTCAATTTTCTTGCTATAAAGATTATTTTAGTAAGATATTTAATATTTTGTTAATTTATATGATTATAATGTGTTCTTGCATATTTTTAGACAAAGATTTATTTAAGCAAATTAAAGACACATTCAAGGGAGAATTTGGGCTATATCCAGAGTAGACAGCCACTTCTACTTATTTTTATAAATTTATATATTGTTTGAGATTTTTCTACACTTACACTTTCTCTATTTGAAATATACAAAGTTTTGAATCCCTTGAATTTTTTTAGGAATCCTGAAAATCTGTTTTAAATAAACTGTAGATAATATGTAGATTTCAGTGTTCACTGTACTCAAAATCGAAGTACATATGAAAGCACCAGTAATGTCATTTTCTCCTGGTATGCCATAGACAGTGGTGCTCAGTGACAGCACATTGAAGAAGAAAGAGCAAGGAGGCAGGACTCAAGAGACCCACATTCAGGTTGAAATAGAACCCACAAAAACCACAAATAGGGGACGGTACTTTATTGCCAATTTATAATTAAAATAATAAAAGCAATAATAAGCCAAAAACTAAATATAAAAGAGCATTACTTTTTCCTAAAACAATGCTTTTTGTAAAAATATCTCATTTAAAAAAAATCTCCAAAAAATTCCAGTACTCCTGATTTTCTGGTTCACCTGCATAAGACATGCTCCATCTGGGGGTTGGAGCAGTGGCTCAGAGATTACGGCACTTGCCTGGCGTGCACAAGGACCGGAGTTCAGACCCCAGCACCACATACACAATGAAATGTCAAATCAACAAAGGCCACGTGAAAAAGTAAATATAATTGATTCTTTTAAAAAAAAGACATTCTCCATGCTCCATCTGGCCACTGGAAGTCCAGTTCTCTGTGTTCTGCTCTGATCTCGAGGCACCAACCTCTCTAGGCCGTTTTCTTCCTCAACTCAGGAGAGGGTTTTGATTAGGTGGTGTCTAATCTCTCCTCCAGCTCTAAAAAATTGATCCCTGCAGATAGTCCCAGGCAGTGCTTAGAACTACCCTGGAGTCCTCCCAACTCCCTTCCAGTCAGCAAGCTGCTGAACTAACTCAGGGCTACATGAATGGACAACGAAGAGGCTTAGCCCTTCCAGGTTATTATATTGTCATAACAGCAATATTTTTATTTTAATATGATTGACCATGATTCCCTAGATAAAGGCATTTCAGGCAGTTTGAAGAAGGACTTTGTTTTAGGAGTGATAAGCACAGCGATTGTTGTGAACAGAGGCTTTGGAGCAAGACTGATATAAGGGTTTTGGGGGGGGTGCTTTTTTTTTTTTTTTTTAAGAGAGAGAGAGAAAGACAGAACCAAAGCCCATCTAGTTTTCCATGTGCCCTATTTGCTCAGGAACTTCCTTGTATATGTGGTGCTGTGGTTTGAACCCACATTCTCGTGCATGCCAGGCAAGCATCATTACCGCTGAGCCAGCCCCAAGACTGATAAGATTTTAAAGACCAGTTCTAAGCCCAGTGTGGTTGTGCTTACCTATAATCTCAGCTACTTGGGAGGCTAAGGCAGGAGGATCATAAGTTCAAGAACAACCTGGGCAACTTGTGAGATTCTATCTCAGAATAAAATAAAAAAGGCTTGGGATATAACTTGGTGATAGAATGTGCCTGAATTCAATTCCCAGTACCACTAAAATAATATAAAATGCCAGTTTCCCCAAACAAGCAAAGATAGTTATAGAAGAGAGCATGGAAATAATGAACACTCTCAAACATGCTTCTGAGGAACGCAATTAGGTTATAGCTTTCAAACCTTCAAACATGCATTCCCACTGACGGGACAACTCTACCTGAGGAATCCTTCTATAAATATGCCCACAAAAAGGTTGGTTACTTCTTAGACACCCTGGGGTACTAAGTCTTACCCTAGAACTCTACTTCAAATTCTAAAGAAGAATCAACATGCTACTCTTTCCCGAAGTCTCCAAGGTCACCAGCACATAAAAACTTTATATCAGTCTCACATGCACAGAATTTTAAAAATACAAACAAATCTTAAGACCAAGAGAGCTCAAATAGCAGCTTATATTTCGAACCCCCTTCTCTTATTGGATCCCAAATAAAAGAAAAGTTTTGATAATCTAATCATATTACACTCTAGATTTACTTTTATCTCATCAATCATAGATGATGGCAGGGAATTAATACATTGTGGAGAAGGAAGTAAGCAGAAGGAATGGTGAAGAGAAAATGAGAACAATTTTATTTTGTTTTCTTTTGTTTTTTCTTCCTCCTGGCCATGGAGCCAGTTAAATCACGGCAGTAAACCAGAATTCAGAGCCCATGAACTAAAAACTCAATTTAAAAAGAGATCAGCTTCAAACAACAGCATACTCTACGTGGTATTCTGCACCATGCTGCTTTTCTGTTGACTATTATAACTTGGAGATTATTCACATTGACACTTATAGACCTGCATTCGTCTTTCTGAACTCTGTACTGTATTCTGTTATTATGTGCCATAATCTATTTAACCAGTCCCTGATTGATACATTGTTTTAAAATCATTTCTTGGTGAATATAATACTGGAAGGAATGTCCTGTTTTGAGGTTCATTTCGTAAAAAGAGAATTTATTGTGTATTTCAAATGGAAGGAATTCAATATAGGAAACTGTTTGGAATGATCTTAGAAGGGGTGGACTAGCAAAAGGATGTAAGTGTAAGGGACTCTGTGTAAAAAGGAAGATGGCTTGGTAATCTGAAATCAGCAACAGCCAACTCCCCTGGAACAGGTCAGCACCTGCTGCAGCTGCGCTGCTGGGGACATTGCTTCATCTCTGGACCTGCCAAAGCTACGAATCTCAACTTCACTGGAACAGCTGGAAAGATGGTGCCTGTTCCGGTATCAGAGATCAGAATTCAGCCACCTCTACAGAATTTGTCAGCCACCAACAGCAATTACCACACTGTCAGGGCCTTATCCTTATTCCTGGACCTTCCAATTACCCACCTGGTTTCTTACTGGAAGAACCAAACAGGAAGCCAGCTAATGAATGAGCCTGGGAGATGTGGCTTGCACACTCCCAGCCCCAGAGTACAGAGTGCAGTAGAGAAAGGTGGGTGTGGGGCGGAGAAACAGCAGTTGGCTACCTGGTGCAGTCTACACCTGAGAGCACTCACCACTCTGAAACTCTTGCCTAGTATAATCAAGAACCCTGTTGGCTTCACTTCCCTCATATTCAATAGCCCAAACTAAACTCTTGATCCATACCTCCAGGAAAATCTTCTCCCTCAGTATTCCCCATCTCAACAAATAGCAATTCCGTCATCTCACATTTGATCCATCCCAAATCCTGACAGCATATATATGCTCAAAATATGTCAAGAATCTGACCATGTCTCATTACCTTCACCTCTGTGATCCCTGTGTAAATAGCCACCTGGATTTTGTTGTTGTTATAGGAAGGATGAATACTGGGGATTGAACCCAGAGCCTCATGCATGCCTAATATCACATACACTCTACCACTGGGCTACACTGCCCTACCTGAATTTCTGCAATGGTCTCCCAAAACACTCCATGAACAAATCTATTCCCATACAACAGGCAGAAGGGTCCACCTAAAGCATAAATTAGATCACCTCACTCTTCTGTTTAAAATTCTATAATGAGGGGCTGGAGCGGTGGCTCAGCAGTTTCGGCGCTTGCCTGGCAAGCACAGGGACCCGGGTTCAAACCCCAGCACCACGTACACAACTGAGTGTTGGAGCAACTGAGGCCATGTGAAAAACTCAATAAAGTTGTTTCTCTCTTTCTCTGTCCCTCTCACTATCCCTCTCTCTTAAAAAAAAAATTAAAAAAAATAAAATTCTATAATGACTCTACACTTCAGTAAAGAGTATAATCAAAGAGCATACAAATGCCACATTATTGGAAAGGCCTGTGCTGACCACCTTATGTAAAACAGCAGCCCATCAATACTCTCCTCTGACCTTGCTTTATTTTACTCCAAGCACTTATTCCATTATATACTTATGCTTTATTTTATATCCTTGCTACGAACTGAATTGTGTCCCTCTCCCCTCAGATTCATATATTAAGACCCTAACGACCAATGTATTTGGTATTTGGAGACTTTGGAAAGTAATTAGCTTTAGATGAGATCACAAGGGTGATGCCCCTGTGATGAGATACAAGAAGAAACACTGATGAGTTTGCTTCCCCTACTCCCATTCCTCTCATCCCACCTGTAAAGAAAGAGAACCTTTACCAGGAAAGAAATCTACCTGCACCTTGATCTTGGACTCCCCGGGCTCCAAAATTGTGAGAAAATTCATTTTAATTCTGTAAGCCACACAATCTGTGGAATTTTGTAAAGGCAGTCAGAACTGTCTAGAACAGAACTAGGACAATCCTTCTCTCCCAATTAGATGATAAAGTCCACACGGAACTGGATTTTGTTTTGTTCACCGCTGTATTCCCATCTCCTATTTGCCAGTTGACACGCAATATATTGCACAGTGAATAAATGACTGAATGAATGAGTTTCCCAATGTCTTGGCTAGAATATGGCATAGCTTGAGCTAGCTCAGATGCTAGCTGATGGCCACACAGTAAAGTAGGGATATGTTGTAACCTGAAACTCCATTTTTAAGATGAAAAACTTGTGTGAATCTCCAGTCAGATTGGCAGTCATCAAGAATACAAATAATAATAAATGCTGAGAGAATGTGGAGAAAAAAATGTGGAGAAAAATGAACTGAGGGTAGGGTTGTAAATTAGTACAAGCACCATGGAAATCAGTATGGAAGTTCCACAAAAAACTAGCACACACCTACCATATGACCCAGCTATACCACTCCTCAGTATTTATCCTAAACAATTAAAGTCATCTTACTACAGTGATACACACATACTCATGTTTATAGCAGCACGATTCACAATAGCCAAACTATGGAACCAGCCTAGGTGTCCATCAACGGATGAATGGACAAAGAAAATGTGGAGTTTTATTCAGCCATAACGAAAAATGAAATTATGGCATTTGCAGGAAAATGGATATAACTTGAGAGCATTATGTTAAGTGAAATAAGCCCAACTCGGAAGGCCAAGAGTCATGTGTTTTTCTCTCACATGTAGAAGTTACAGAGGAAAAAGGGAAAAAAGGAGAGGGGAGACTTCGTGAAAATCAAAGGGAGATCAGCAGAGGGAAGAGACCAGGGGGTGGGAGGAGGGGAGAGAAAGAGGAAGTGTTGGGGAGGGACATTGCCAAATTATATTATTACATTATGTACATGTAACAATAAATCCCATCGTTATGTACAATTATAGTGCACCAATAAAAGAGGTGGAAAGAAAACCCCACCTGCTCAATGAGATTTTTTCTTTGAAGAGACTGTTTGAATTTATTTACTAATTTTTTGTTTACAGTATTTGCATTTATATTTGCATGTGAAATTCTTTGGGGTCTATAATTATGAAATATTGATATTAAGTTTTGCTAGGTATTTAAAATAAATTGGGAAAACTTTCCATTATGATCTCTAGTCTGAATTTTTTTAATATTAGGATTATTTGTGCTATGATGAGTAAGGTGAATAGACCCCCAGCTTGAGTAATTCTACAGTTTTATTTCCCCCCTTTGGCTACATGCTGAGAACCGTGGTTCTCAAAGTGTGACATTAGATAAACAATAGTGTGAGTTTTTTAAAAGGGCAAGTTTTTAGACTACATCTCATACATACTGAAGCAAAACTGTGAATGCTGGCAATGTGGCGCTTCAGCACATTATTCTGATAGATGCTTAAGTTTGAGAGCACTGGCTTACATATGCTACTCTTCACTCTTCCGCAAATTTCACTTCTTTATCTTTTGATGAAATGTTCAATTTCTTCTGTATAACAACGTTTATTGCCAGAAAAACACAGATGATGTGTAGAAAATAATTCAAATATTTTCCATAGCTATAATTATATTTTTCATAACTGTAATTATATCTTAAAATTTATTATGCTGTGTATTCATTTCTTTGTGTTAAACATTCTTGTCATGTATGGAAGTGTAACAACAAACCCCTTCAATATGTAAAACTATAATAAAATATAAAATCTTGTTTTAAAAATATACCTATTCTTGCCAGTTTTCTCTGGATTCTATTTACTTATTTGGTAATAAAAGCTTTGGGTTTTGTATATAACTAAAAAATCCTGTGAATCTAATTTACAAATGGCACTATAAGACCCCATCTTCCATACTCTACCACATTCAGAAAATGCAAATACCAACAGCCTCTCCAGCTCTGTCTTGTTTGAAAGGGGTGGTTATTCACCTGAGAAAACCTTATAGGACATCTATCCTGCCACAGATTTCATCTGGTAAACGGCATTTGGGGATTCAGAAAGCACAGCATCCCATCCCCAGAAATGCACTTATTACTTTGAAGCTATCACACAGCTAGCTCCCCAGGACAAGCGTCAATCAACACTCCCAAGATCTTGAGTTTAAAACCACAGCAATGCTCCCCTCCCAAGAGGGAGTGAACATTGTTAGAGATACAATTCACAATGTGCATTAGCTTTGAGAATCATTTATCTGCTTCCACTAAGACAAAGCTCAAACCCATTTAGCTGTGTTTCCTTGATTCTGCTGAAAAGAAGCTTCATTTCGAAGCAATAAGTAATACCTTCACCAAAAATCAAGACCAGATGAGCCAGAAATGAGAACCAGTTTGTAAATTCTGAGTTTGGGTTCACTAGAGCCAGTTATTCTGACAGGGACAGTCATGGTGCCTTTATTTGGACACTTGATCTAGCCTGTTTACTGTAAGGTAAACGAATTGACGTGCTCTCCCAGTGTAATTGGGGAGAAACCTCTTGGATCACAAATTCATCCAGCAATTCCTTCAGGATTCCTCTGAGAAAGTGTCTACATAATTTCCTTTGTATGTGTTTTCCAAAAGGACATATGTCTCCTATCCAGTGTTCTCTAAACCACAAATGTACTCCATTGATTTTCTTGGTCTACTAGTGTTGATTTTCAGCCCATAGTGTATGAGGTGAAGGAAACAATAACTGAATATAGAAAATATTGATCTGCACCATTGATTCAAGGCCCCAGGGTGTCAAAAGATTAGTTACTTTTAAGAGAAGTACTGAAGGTGACTTTCAACTACTTTTTATTGACTAACACAGACCAGATAAACCCATCTGCTCAAAGCCTTTGACTCTTCTTTAGAAACTGTCATTAACAGACCATCTTACCCCCTTGCTTGAGAGCTACCTAACACAGGCAGTGTATTTTCCAAATGCATATAAACATGATATGCTAGTACCAAATGATTCATGGCAGTTTAATTTAACTATAATAATAACTTATAATATTGTCATTTGCTATGTCCTGAAAGCTACTCCAAGTGATTTACATATACTAGCTTATTTAATCTTCACAACACCCCTCTTAGGGGTGGTAGGTACCAATATTATCCCCATTTTACAGAAGAGGAAACTGAAGCACAGAAAGATTAAGTAGTTTGCCAAACAGTTTGTAAGTGGCAAAGCCAGACTTTGAACACAAATTATTTACCTCCATACTCTCAACCAGCTCACAATGGTAGCACTCAAATGTTAAGGAAAACATGAGAATTTTCATGGAACAAAATACAAATGAAAACCATTCAAATATAGGACATTATTCTGCATCTGAAGAAAACGAAAGTAACAATGGCAAAGCAACTCTTTAAATTATTTAAGTACTTTTCCAGTTTAGCACTGGAAAAAAATAATTTATAAAAGAACAAAATTAAGGTATCACCTAACAATATTTGGGGAAGACTTCCTATCATTGATAATACACTTTAAATTCTCTAGGCTATGCTCATTAGAGAAATGAAAACCAAAACCACAATGAAATACCATTTTGCACCCACTGGGCTGAGTACCTTCATTAAAAAAATAAAAGCACATTGACGAGTACTGGTAAGATTGTGGAAAAATTGGAACACCTGTTCATTGTAAGAGAGAATGTAAAATGGTGCATTGACCACAGAAAACAGTACAGAGGCCACTCAAAACATTACACACAGAACCGTCATATAACCTCACAATTCCTCATCTGGGTAAATATCAAACATGTTGAAGGCAAGGATGCAAACAGATGTATATGTGTATCTATGCTCATAGCAGGCTATTCACAGCTAAAGGCCAGAAAGCACCCCAGTATCTCTTAACAAATGAATAAGCAAATAAAACAGCGTAGATGCATGCAATAAGAATAATATTCAGCCTTGACAAAGGAGATTCTGACACATGCTACAAGTCAAGTGAACGTGGAAAGACATGATGTTAGTGCATAAGCCACGAGCAAAAGAACAAATATCCATGACTCTGCTTTATGAGACATCCAACGTGGTCAAATTCATAGACTCAAAAAGTAGAATGCGTGTTGCCAGTGGCTAGGCAAGTGGGCAGTAAGGAGTTAGGGTTTAATGGGCCAAGAGTTTCCATTTCAAATGAAAAAAGGTTCTGCAGACAGATGGTGCAGACGGTTGCACAACATGAATGTCCCTGATGACACTGAAATGTTCACTTAATGTGGTTGAAAATTCTAATTTTATGTTAGATATATTTTATCACCATAAAAAAATCAGTAGGGGGCTGGATCAGTGGCTCAGTGGTTGTGGTTGGGGCACTTGCCTGGCAAGCTTGAGGTCCTAGGTTTGAACCCCAGCACCACATGCACAACTAAGTGTCGGAACAACGAAAACCAGATGAAAAAATGTATAAAATTAATTCTGTCTCTCTCTGTCACACACACACTCCCTCTCTCTAAAAAAAAAAAAATCAGTACATATGTTTTCATGTATGTGCACATATGTATATAGATAAATAGAACTCTCTATACTAATTAAAGCTGTGAACAATATTCTGGTTTTTTCTTCCTTCTTATAACAACATATCTTAGAGATACTTCCAAATTAACAAAATCTTTTAAATGGTGGCCTACATCCATGACATGGCATTAGCCCTAGATAACTAAGTATATATTCATTTGTTCTGGAATATTTGATAATGTTTCCCCCTCAATTGTAACTCTATACCATCTAATAGATAATAAATTTTTAAAAATAAAAAATAAATAAATAAATGGTGGCCTAATATTCCATAGTATGAATCAAATTCAAATTAATAAACAAGCAAAAGGAAGTCTCGTAGAGAAAAGAGAAGGGGAGAAGGGAGGAAGGACAGGAGGAGAAAGGGGGTGGATCATAAACCAAAATCAATTTCCACTCAACTATGAGTTTGTTAGAATGAACCCATCTACTATGTATAACCATAAAGCTCTCATAAATAAAATATATTCCATGGTGTGGGATACCATAATTTATCTAAGCCATCTGTTTGTAAATGATAATTTGTTTACTGTCATTTCTTACAATAAATAATGCCACAACTAGAGTACCAAAAAGCCTCTAGATTAGGATTATATTATAGTTCCTGCATTAGGATACACAAGGTATTGTGATGTTAAAAAAGCAACCCCAATGCAGGAAGGAAATGTAGAGGGAGGTTGGATAATAAGTGCCACAATGTAGTTTGATAGCAGGATTAGGGGACAGTGTTCTACAGCACAGGAGGCTGATTACAGTTTACAGTAATCTGTTCTATATGTTATGAAGAACTAGAAGGGAAGACCCATAAGGCCTCAAACATGAGACACGATAAGGAGATGGAAATGCTAATTGCCGAATTTGATCAGTAACACATTGTATATACGCATTGAAACATCATACTTTACCCCATAAACAGGTACAATTGTGTTAAACAGCAAATATAAAAGTTTTAAAGACCTCAAAACTCTTTACTAAGGTAAGAATAATCCGAAGTCTTTTTAACACAGCGAGACTTTATTTCTTACTCGTACTACGCGTCCTACATAAACCAGCAAAATCTTCTGCTCCATCTTCTCACCACATCATCCAGAGATGTAGCTTCCTTCCTGCATCCCTGAGTGTCCCACGGCCCCAGCCCAGAGACTTGAGTCTCATTGGCCAGAAGTAGTATTTTCTCCCCACCCAATTGAAAAGAGGATGAAAAATGTAGAAAAATTACTTGGTAAGTATTAGGACTTTCTTCTTCTACCCTTCCATCACCCAAATAGAAACAATTTCCTCCCTATATGTAATTCCAAAGTTCATAAAGTATTTAAAAAATTCTTTTTGTAAGTGCGCAGTGACTACTTTGCATTCAACTAACATTTCTATCATTCCTACTACATACCAAGTGCAGGCAAATGGTAGGCATTCAATAAATAGGTCCTGAATGAAACACAAATGATCTCTAATTATCTAGTAATGGCTGCTGTTCTCCCAGAGCAATACAACTACAAGAAATGCTAGAAAGAGTAAATAAGAAATAACTTGTCTTCTCACCTAGTCACTTGGCCAGAGTCCAAATTGACCTTAACTTCCTGTTGGAGAGTAGACCTAGACCATTGAGAGGAGAACTGGGAATCAGACTGAGCCCTAATCTACAACTAAGTCACAATTATTGTGCAATTTAAAATTCTCATTGTTTCAAGGTCAGTCCATGTCCTACGGTTGGCACTTAAACATTTCAGCTTAGAGCTCCTCATTTGCATTTTGCACAAACATTATGCATAGGTGAGAGGAAGAATATGATGTAGCCTAATCCATTGGCTAATTAGCAACACCTGCACCAAGGCAATATTAGCATCTTGCTATTAGGTTACTGTTTGCATTACAGGATAGGTGATTATGCCTGTCAAATTATGACAGGACTTGCTTCATTTTTCAGTTCATGTATAAATTTAAATGCTATATTTTTAAATAGTCCCCAGAATTTTAGAGACACGACAATTGCTATTTTTGAATTTAGTTACAGATTGCAGTTGTCAATGACAGAATTATAATTCAATTCCTGAAAAATTAGAACATTTAATTTGTATAAATAAGCACATCTTTTTAGCTATCAGTATTAGAGTATCTCCTCTACCTGGTCTACCTGTTCTCCCTGAGACTCCAGTGACTAGATACACACTCTAAAGACAGGAACACATGCTAGGGCACATAATGTATTATGCTTAGCAAAACACCCAGTGTGTGTAGGTTCTCTACACATTAAGCATGTATGTATTTGTTGAATAAATCAAATTCAACTTTTGCCTCTATGTTGAAAACTCCCACATCTCCACTTCCCAGCCCTCTCCAAGTTCCAGGCCCACTCACTTAACTAAACATCTTCAATATTTTACAATTCCACAGACACTGCCAGCTCTGCTACAATAAGCATTTTTTCCATCACCTTCTCAGTTTCAAGTCATTCAGATCAAGAATTCACAATATTCCTTATCCACACATGAGAAACAGCTTTCCCTTTCCAGTCTTGGAGGGATTGTCATGTAATAAACTGGATTTTAGAGCAAGAATCCTAACCAGAGACCAGAGAGGGCTCAGGAAATCCAAAGCCATCCTAAAACTCACACAAAAACAGTGTGAGTTGTCTCTCTCCCTTTCAGAGTAGGGAGATCCAGTGTGTCCTGAAAGGGAGAAGTCAAAATCTGACGTTATGGCCTGGTGCCTGCCATACCATAGTTAAAATTTTGTGTCATATTTGCCCTCAAATGTTTAAATGACTTTTTGACATGGAAAAAAAAAAAAGGATCCAATTTGTGTGGGAGGATTGAGAGAACAGACCTCTCGTGGGAAAGTTAAGAGACAGCGCATGTTCACTCAACAGCAAACACTTGTGCTGAAGCTATGGACACCAGAGCAGGACGCTTGGTGTGGTGGGGAGTATCCCACGGAACCCATTCAAGTGAAGGCTCACCTATGATCATCAGGATGGGTGTCTCCAGAGACACCAGGGTCAACTAGATGTGGTGGGGAAGGGTGTGGGGCTCTGCAAAAGAAAAATCACCATATTGGACGCCATAATACTTCTCTCTCCTCCCCCTTCACATTTCACGCGCTCTGAGCAAGGCGAGCTACGCGCCTGCGCTGGAGTGCTACTTTCTCTCTCTTCGCATCTTCCTGGTCGATGATAGATGACGCCACCAACATAATAGTCCCTCATTGGCTGAAATAAGCTAGTTTGCCACTTCACTATTGGTCCCTCAGCGGCCTGCTCTCGCTATATCTACGGATGTGCGGGAAAAATAAAGGGAGAAAAATTTCAAGCCGCCATCCACGTGTGAGTCTGAATTCTTTCCCCCGGCCGCTGTTCGTCCTGTTTGGCTCCTTCTGAGCGGAGCGGCCCCGCTGACTCGGGTTGTCTCGCCTACTGTCTGCTCCGAAGCACTCCGGGGGAGCATCAGAAGGGAAAACTAAAAATTAGCAAGAGATCCCGTCATGGTGGCACATGCCTATAAGCCCAGCTCTTCAGGAGGCTGAGGCAAGAAGATGCAAGTTCTAGGAGCCCTAGCAACTTAGCAAAACCCTGTCTCAAAATAAAATAAAAAGGGTTGGGGGTGTAGCTCAGTAGTAGAATGCTGCTGGGTTCATTTCCCAGTACTGCCAAGACAAAGAAAGAAAAAGAAAAATTTGTGTCCCTGAGAGCTCACAATCTATAATATCATTTTCTATATTCGTAGGTAAATGGAAATTATTGCAAATTCCTTTTTACTCCATATCAAAAGTGTGCTATTTTTAAAATGTTATTTCCTCTAAACACTAGCTTTTATGATACTTTGTGTATTAAAAAAAGCTATATTTCCAAAATACTTTGTATTCTCTTTTTGCAGTTAGAATAGCATTGATGTACAACCTAACATAAACAAACCCACACTCTTACTCTTAAGATTGAAAAGCTGTGCTTTGTGCATACCACCATGGGAACCCATCCAATAATCTAGGCTCTGTGCCTTCTGAGAAATGAATTCAGATTTTGCTTCCAGCTGTACAATATAGAATCCCGTAGACAATGTCTTTTAAATTACCATTAAAAGTAGAAGAATGTTTTCCAGGTTCTACAGAAAACTACTCTTTCAGACAGTGGGAGTCACTTTTTACATAGCACTAAGCTGAAAAGGCACTATAGGTCAAAGTCTTTATATTCAGACAGCAATATATTCATTGTTTTCAACTTCCACCTAAGAATGAACCATAGCAGTGGCAACCTACAATTCCTTACAGATCAATTTATCCTTAAAAGATCCAAAATGGCCTTTCTCAGCATACAATAATAGTTACTCTTCTATGTGAGAATCGCCTCTTTGGAGCATACTTTCTCCAGTTTATGAATATTCTTTGTGATATTCACTGAACATTGATCACTAGCTTGACAGTTCAGGCTCTATTGCAGAAAAATATTTTCCATTTTTTAAAAAATGTAGCTTTTCCAGCTACTCAGGAGGCTTAGGCAAGAAGATCAAGAGTTCAAGGGAAGCCTGGGCAACATAGCAAAACCCTGTCTCAAAAAAAATGTATACACATGCACATGCATACGTATGTACATTTATTTATGTCTACACACAAATATATATGTTGGTGTTTAGAGGAATTTTTTATTTTGTTTTGTATTTTTGCAGTACTGATTATTGAACCCAGGAGCACTCCACTACTGAGACACACCCCCAGCCCTTTTATTTTTTATTATTTTGAGACTAAGTTGCCAAGACCGGCCCCAAACTTGCCATCCTCCTGCCTCAGCCTCCTGAGTAGCTGAGATTATAGGCATGCACCACCACAACTGGATACATACTCTTATAGAAAAATATAATAGTTTATTCAAGGGGCTGGAGCGGTGGCTCACCGGTTATGGCACTTGCCTGGCACGTGTGAGTACATGGGTTCAAACCCCAGCACCACATATACAATGAAGTGTCCGAGCAACAAAAGCCACATGAAAAACTAAATAAAATTGATTTTGTGTGTGTGTGTGTCTCTCTCTCTTCTGTCTCTCACTGTCCCACTCTCTTTAAAAAACAATAATAATTTATTCAAAACTAGGCAATTTTTGTCCACCTTAGAATTTTGGGGAAATTTTAAGGATAGGACATTTTAAACTTATTATTATTGATATTTTAAAAAGTAATAATAAACTAATTTTTGCAATGTGTTCAGTAAAAAACAATGGTTTGTAACTTCTCTTATTTGTGTCTTTGTCTTGCACTCCTGGGGACTGAATCCATGGCCCCACAAATGTTAGACATGCAGCCTACTACTGAGTCACATCCCACCCCTACGCCTTTGCTTTTATATCAGGGAATAAGACAAATGGGGAAGGGAAGAAGGAAAAGAATAAAATTTTTTATCTGGTACTAAGGATTAAATGCAGGAGTGATTTACCACTGAGCTACATCCCTAGCCACCTTCTTTTCTTCTTCTTCTTCTTCTTCTTCTTCTTCTTCTTCTTCTTCTTCTTCTTCTTTTTTTAAGTTTCTTTTTTTATTTTGAGACAAGATCTCACTAATTTTCCCAGGGTGGCCTCTAACATGCAATCCTCTTCCCTCACCCACCCATATCCCTGGGAATATCATCATGCATCACTACACCCAGCAAGAGGAACAATTTTTAATATTCCTCTTGACTGGAGTAAGAATTCAAAATATACTTCCCAAAATAAATGAATTATCTACTTCACAAAAGCAGGACAAAATTGGCATGAACTATCATCAATAGGGCTTGAACAATTTACTTTGAGATGCTGACTTTATGAAATTTCCATAATTCTATATAATATCATCTAACAGTATTAAAATTAAATGCAATTTGAAATTAATGATGTGAACAATTTATTACAGTGGTCATCTAATCAAACCACTTTTACAATGCAACTTTTCACCTTGGCATCCAGAAACTAATGAAAAAAAATGGCTTTCTAAATGGTAGGGAAATGATTTCAGCATCTGGTCTTATACTGCGTATCACTGACTACCTCTATAGCCTTGGACAAGTCACTTCGTCTTCTGCCACCAGGTTTTCATGGGAAAACAGGCACGCTATTACCTGCATCACAGGTGATGGTCATCTGTGTGGCTAGTACTTATCAAGAAATCCAAGTTAAAAACAGGATAGACTTAGAGCATATGTTATAGTGGAACAGGAAAATCAGAAAGCAGAAAAATAAACAATTACATCATGACAACTATGCAGGGGACACAGGAGTAAAAACAAAGAGTAACAGAGATCACCTGTTCACAGTGATCAGCGCTACAGTAGAGATGACAAGAAAACAAGATCGCAGACACAAAGCACTTGACACACAAAAAACATTCGACAAACAGGTTTTATCCATCACTAGAGAGAACATCCTGGGAGAAATAGGTAGGAATTGAAATTTAAAGGAATAAAGGCTAGATATTTTCGAAATTTGTCCTATAGATACTGAGTCACTAAATAAAATATATCATTAATCCTTCCTAGTATATGGTGAAGTTCATTTTAAAAAGCAAAAACGGAGTAAGGGGCATTGCCAAAGGTCAGGTCAAAGCTACACAGCTAGCTATCACCTCCACCGAAGGCTGATGCTGGAGTACAGACGGCTCTCAGCCAGTCCTCACTTGTTCCCATTGTCTGAAGTCTTGTGGGGTTTTGGGGGGTTTTTTGTTTTGGTTTTGGTTTTTTAAGAGAGACGGATGGGGGCTGGAGCGGTGGCTCGGTGGTTACGGCGCTTGCCCGGCATGCGCAAGTACACAGGTTCAAACCCCAGCACCACGTACACAACTAAGTGTTGGAGCAACAAAAGCCACAAGAAAAGCTAAATAAAATCGATTCTCTCTTTCTCTCTATCATCGTCCCTCTCTCTTTTGGAGAGAGAGAGAGAGAAGGACAGCGAGAGAGAATCAGTTTTATTTAATTCTTCATGTGGCTTTTCTTGTGTGTGAGGTGCTGGGGTTTGAACACACGTCCTCACACATGCCAGAGTAAACGCCGAGCTACCACTCCAGCCCTAAAGTCATGTGGGGTTTTTTGGTTTTGTTTTTGCTGTTATTTTTTAAAGAGAGAGAGGGACAGTGAGAGAGAGAAAGAATCAGTTTTCTTTAGCGTTTAATGTGACTTGTTGCTCCAACACTTCATTGTGCATGTGGGGCTGCGGTTGGAACCCACTTCCCGGCACAGGTGAGGCAAGCGCCAAAACTGCTGAGCCACCGCTCCAGCCCCAAGTCCTGTGTTTTAATGGCTGCTGGGAGACAGGAAGCAAGGCTATGAACGGCATGCGGAAGGGACTTGGAATTAATACCTCATAAGAAAGGGCTCACATTCAGTCAAGAGAAGGCTGGCGAAAAGCTGTCCACCCACCCTATAGAGACAGAACAGGAAATTTGTGTTTTGACCCAGATTCAGCATGTTTAAAAATAAAAGCCTCTCCTGGGATGCAGAACTTCAGACTAAACTTCATACAGTTGAGATTAAAATTCAGTCTCCAGTATCTTAAAACAAGACATCAACAGATAAAGTTCAGGCAAACATGATCCCACAATCCAAAATTATAAAACACATCAGCAAACAAGCCTTCATGGCTAGAAGTCAGCAAAAATAAAGAATTAGGCCCTCAAGGACTTCAGCTTTTAGAAATAACAGATAAAGAACACAAAGAATGCATTAAAGAAGCATGTGGAGACTCAAAAATAAAAACCTGAAATGATTACACTGATGATGAACTAGAACACCCAAAAATAACTATTATTACTGGAAATAAAATTTAAACTGAGATAAGGAGGCAGAGGTTGGGTATAAAACAATTAATCAAGCATGAGGGGGGCATGCCTATAATCCCAGCTATTCAGAAGGTGAGGCAGGAGAATCACAAATTCAAGGCCAAACTCAGCAACGTAGAGAGACCCTATCTCAAAACAAAAAATAAAGGGCTGGAGGTATTGCTCAGTGGTACAGTACCTCTGGGTTCAATCCCCAAAACAAAAAAATAAAAATAAAAAGTATGTGTATCCAAGCAACCCAACCAATAAAAGGGCTATGGAACTAAACAGAAACTTCTCAACAGAGGAAGTTCAAAAAGCCAATAAGTATATGAGAAAGTGTTTTACATCACTAGCAATCAGAGAAATGCAAATTAACACTATGTTAAAATTTCAGCTCACTCCAGTCAGAATGGAAAAAAATGAAGAACATGAACAATGACATATGCTGGAGGAGATGTGGAGAGAAAGGAACACTAACACACGGTTGGTGGGACTGCAAGCTGGTACAGCCACTCTGGAGAACAGTGTGGAGCCTCCTCAAACAATTAGGAATGGGGGCTGGAGCAGTGGTTCAACGGTTGGAGCACTTGCCAGGCACGTGCAAGTACCTGGGTTCAAACCCCAACACCACAGGCACAACTAACTGTCAAAGAAACAAAGCCCAGATGAAAAATAAATAAAATTGATTTTCTCTCTCTCTCTCTCTCCCTCCCTCTCTCTTTAAAACAAAATAAAATTAGGAATGGAACAACTGTATGACCCAGCTATCCCACTCCTGGGTATTTTCCCAGAAGAGCTAGAATCAGCATATTACCATGACAAGCTATATATCAATGTTTATAGCAGCTGGATTTACAATAGCTAAACTATGGAAGCAACCCAGATGCCCCTCACTGTATGAATGGATCCCAAAACGGTGGGAGTTCTATTAGAAAGAACGATATCATGGCTTGTACAGGTAAATGTATGAAAATAAAAGAAATCATGCTGAGTGAAATAAGCCAAACCCAGAGACTTAACGGTAAAATGCTTTCTCTCGTATGTGGAAACTAGAGTAAAACCTAGAATAGGATGAGTTAGTCAAGTTTATTTAATAGACCCACCATGAAGTAACACATAATCTGGGGGAACTATAGCTATGAAGTGAGGGGAGGGAGAAGGTTGAGGGAGGAATGAGGGAGAAGGGAAAAGGGGGGTTACCAATACTATAGGATACGCTTGAGTCCCATAAGAAGCCAAATTACACTCAGGCAGGCATATAAACTAGACATTTAAAAAATTAATATCCACGTATATGGTCCTTTATATTATAACATGGGGAAATTACAGAAGAGACAAGAGATTGGGGAGTGGGTTAAGAGGGGGAAATCCTGACAAGGATCAGGTTTAAGTTACTTTGTTATTCACGTATACATGTATGAATATATAGCAACGAATCACTTCAACATGTAAAACTATTTTAAACTAATAAAAAAGTATATGTGTCTGTGTTTGTATACACATACATATATGTAAATGTATATGTGTGTATGAATTGTCTGGAAAATGTCTGAAATATAGTCATGCTCCAAATTGCATCTTAAAATTGAAATTTATGCATTAAAAATTTTAGAAAAATTTAAGATTGAAAATAAACAGTTGGAATGGCCCCCTTTTTAGTGAAATGAAGAATTCTGCTCTTTTAACATAATAGGATGACTGAGGAGATTTCAAGCCCTCATTAAAGATTTAGAAAAGAAACAGGTATTCATTTTACAATTTTTAGCAAGGGCAATTTTTGCAAAGAGCTTGTTACAGGAGAGTAGTTTCTCAGCCATTTTCTGTTACTAATAACACAATATCACAGACTGGGAACATTTAGTTTGGCTTATGGGTCTGATTCAGCGTCAAGAGAGGCTCCTTCTGATGATGGCCTTTTTTTTTTTTTTAAAGAGAGAGGGGCAGTGATAGAGAGACAGAGAGAGAGAATTAAGAATTAATTTTATTTAGTTTTTCATGTGGCCATTGTTGCTCCGAGACTTTGCTGTGTTCGTGGTGCTGGGGTTCAAGCTCAAGCACTCAGGTATGCCAGGCAAGTGCCATAACCACCGAGCCGCCGCTCCAGCCGCTGGCGATGGCCTTCTTGTTGACAGAGTTCATAGGTGGTACGGGCAATAGGGGGCAAAAGACTCTATGTGTGTGTGTGTGTGTGTGAGAGAGAGAAAGAGAGAGAGAGAGAGAGAGAGAGAGTGTGTGTGTGTTTGGGTCTCTCTCCCTCTCTAAATCCACCAGGATTAAATCATGGGGGCTCACATTGATGATTTTATCTAACACCAATCACTTTGCAAAAGTTCTACCTCTAAACATAGATTAAATATGATTAAGTACCACATGATGGGGATTAAACTCCAACCTGAGTTTTGGAAGAGACAAATCATTATCAGCATCTGTTTCCAGGCCAGCCTATGCAGAATTAAGCTAAGGTGGGGAAAGAGGCAGGATTGAGAAGGGAAAGAATGCCACGTGGTGTTGGTAACACATTGGACTAAGATAGCAGCAAAGGAACCCTTGGCCTGGAGAGTTGTCCAGCTGCAAGAGGAGTCAAGGGAAGAGTTGGATCTGGAAACAGATTTCCACACAGGGAACATGGCTGTGAAGAAGCCCATGAGAAGCCAGAGCACGAGCTCTCCAGGAAGGCATCACCTGCCCTCGATGTCACCAGAAAAGCAACAAGGAGATTGCAGTCCCACCCAGAGAAGAAGAGGTGTTAGTCCTCTCTTACCGCCTACCCCATGTTCTAGAATGAAGACAGATGAGTAAGGAGTTTGACCTGCACTGGGGAGGAGTTTTGCATCAGATATGAAATTCAAGTTTTTAACTGGACTAGATTGATTTAATTACAGAAAGTAATCAGTCATTTATGAGACCTGCCCAAGTTATTGTTAGGAGACTGGAAGGTGGGACTTGCATAGAATTATTAAAACCAGTTCATACCTGATTTATTCCACATCTCCATAAGGAAGTTACATTTTTGTAAAAAGCAGAATGTGGTGCTTGGTTATCAAGCCCCTGGTTGAATATCAGAACTGCATTGGAAAAAAAAATTTACCCATGGACTGAAGTTTACAATATATCCAGAGAGATGGGGTACACAGGCATCAAATGTTAATGCAAAATACTTCACATAGAGACTAATGACTAAGTGCTAACCGCATAGCACAGATTGAGTGGAGAGCAGGAAAAGCCCTCAGAGCTACCAGTCAGGGTTTCATGGACCACTTCAGACCTACTCTGCACTAGAGAGATGGACCTTGTTTGTACTAATAAAGAGATACGCACAGGACTTTGCAGGTGGAGCAGAAAGCGTGGGTAAAGGTGCAGAGGTGACATCCAGGCGTCAGGGTCTACCAGGATGTTATGGTATTCATGTGAGCAAAGGGACACAAATTTGGAGCAGATAAAAAATCAGACTTCAGAAGCTGTGATATATCATTAAAAAGAATTTGTATTGGATAAGTAACAAGAAACTACTGGAGATTTTCCACAGAAGTCTTTAAGATGATTGTCAGTGTCTCTCTCCTTCTCTGCTGTCAGAGAAAGAAGCATTTGGAAAAAGAAAAAAAAAAACATTGATTTTCCAAGAGCGCAAGAGAGTCATGCTTCAGGAGAATTGGCTGGCCAGACACATTCACATGATGCAAAATTGCCAGTGTTACTAAGTTGACGTTGGTCTCTTCATGAAGGGAAAACAGAAGCTTTCTCACGTGGTTATAATCTTCACAAAGTTCAAGGTACATATTCAGATACCAGCATGGCAATTATTGGTAGAAAATGATTCCCAGGAAATAGTCAAGGTTTTACCATTGGAGGGACCACAGCCAATCAGGGTGACCTTGTTATTTTTGGTTTTTATGCCAGCAACATGTTTTCTCTGACTGTCACATGTGAAGTGCTGAATCACATTAGAAGGAAGGCAGTGTCACTTTTTGCTTCTAAACGGTCAAAATGGAATTGGGGGCCAACACATTTGACATGGGGGTCTCCATACGGGTTACTAGGATAAGCAGAACTGAGATCAGAAGGGTAATAGGTCTAAGCTGCATGTGCTGCCCAGCTTCATCCCTAAGAAACTGAGGAAGAGGGGCTGATGGAGCAGCTCAATAGCACATTACAGAATACAGCCAGGCCATCTAACAAACAACAGCACCACTGTCCGGCCCTTCTGATCAGCCTGCTGAAACAATTCACTCCTCTTCCGGTAACTACCAGTGAATTAATTCAAGTGTGGGTGTGTTTTGGAGTTACCATCAACAAGACAAATGAAATCAGCCTCACAAGCAGAGCCTATAATTCAATTATTCTTAATTAGGCAGTGCTAATCTAAGGAAGAATCATCCTGCAAGATCCTTGATGCCTCCCTGGATATATCAGCATTATTATCAGAGCATCTGCCTCCTTTATTGCTAATTCTAAAACATGATTTACCTTTCATTTTATTACATTTTGGGATTTTCTCCCTTGAACTTGGAATGTGCAATTGGTGTCTATTAATACGTTCTTAATCTGGCCCCAGAAGAAACTGTGAAGTTGCAAATATGCCTCCATGGTATTGTGCTGGTTCAGTCATTAAACGGCTCCCATTATTTCTGCTACCTGGCTCCATCTGTTTCTATGCTGATGAAGGGAAGCACTTTCTACCATCTTGACTGCGTTTGGCTTTTACTGCACAATGGACTTTCTGTTGCTTAATGATTATTGAGCATGAAAAAGTACAATACTTCTATACAACATGATTTGCCAAGTGGAATACTTCCCTATGTTACCCCAAAGATGCAAAATCAGACCTTTTAGGTCCTCATGTGTGTTGCAATGATTTTGTTTTTAACAGAATGGTGACTGTTTATATTATTCCAGTATTGCTGTTAATTTAGTTACCCTTTGAACTGGCCTAACATCCATGGGGCCATCTGCCAAAATATACACATGGGTCCTTACCTTTGCAATTACAATTCTGTCTGGGGGCACGTGAATAAAACTGTGTTAGGTCATCGAGAATCAGTGTGGAGGGAGGAGGGAAGAGGAAAGGATAAATGGTAGAAGCTTTAAACTTAAGGGTTAAAATGCTATCAAAATGTTCTGAATAAAATTAGATTTTTTGTTGTGGTTTTTTTCCTTTGTGTGTGTGTGTGTGTGTGTGTGCGTGTATGTGTGTTGGTGGGTGGGGGGTGAGGTACTGGGGATCAAGTCCAGGGCCTCATAAATGTGAGGCAAGCAGCCTACCACTAAGCTACATCCACAGCCTTTTCTTCTCTTTTTTAAAGTAAGATTTATCGGGGTCTGGAGCGGTGGCTCGGTGGTTACCGTGCTTATCTGTCATGCGAAAGTACACAGGTTCAAACCCCAGCACCCACATACACAACTAAGTATCAGAGCAATAAAAGCCATGTGGAAAACTCAGTAAAAACTGATTCTCTCTGTCTTTCACACTGTCTTTCTCTCTTAAAAAAAATTTAAAATAAGATTTATCCATCCTTTCAAATTATAAGAAACATGGATACATCACAAGTAATATCTGAGTAAGATTGAGAACACTTTAAAGATGTTTTGCTCACCAACTAAATTCTTAATACTTTAACTTTTTAAAACCTAAATTACAAATTAATATAATGTAAATTAAAATACTAATAAAACTTTCCCTGTAAACGTATTTTTTTTAGGGGCTGGAGCGGTGGCTCAGCGGTTTTGGCGCTTGCTTGGCAAGCACAAGGACCCGCGTTCAAACCCCAGCACCATATACAGAGCTAAGTGTTGGAGCAACTAAGGCCATGTGAAAAACTAAATAAAGTTGTTTCTTTTAAAAAAAAAAAAAGTATTTTTTTAATTGAACCCAGGGGTGCTTACCACTCAGCAACATCCCCTGCCCTTTTTTGTAAATTTGAGACAGATTCTCACTAAGTTGCTTAGGGCCTCACTAAGTTGCTGGAGCTGGCTTTGAACCTGTGATCCTCCTGCCTCAGCCTCCCGAGCTGCTCAGATTACAGGTGTGTGCCAGAGCACCCAGCTTAAAAGCAATATTTAAAAGCAAACTTGAAAAAAGAAATAACAAAAAATAAATAAATAAATAAAAGCAAACCTGACCTTGGAATTTTGTCTTTTTCCACACTACTGGAAATTTTCACTTCAGCCAGTTTTATGTTTTATTTAAAAATCATGATATCTAACTGGTGATAAAGCTAAGACAGGACAAAACATCCGCTCCAGATGGATTCTGTAATGAGAAGGTGAAGGCATGGAGATCACTGTCTTTTTAAAAAAAATTGTAGTAAAGGGGCTGGAGCGGTGGCTCAGTGGTTACGGCACTTGCTTGGCATGTGCAAGTATGCAAGTTCAAACCCCAGCACCACATGCACAACTAAGTCTCAGAGGAACGAAAGCCAAGTGAAAAACTAAATAAAAATTGATTCTGTCTCTCTCCTCTCTCACTGTCCCCTCTTTCTTTAAAAAAAAATTGTAGTAAAATGTACATAACATAAAATTTACTATCTTAACCATTTCTAAGTATACAGTACAGCTATGTAAATAAAGTACATTCACATTGTCATACCACCAATCTCTAGAACTCTTCTCATCTTGCAAAACTGAAACTCTTAAGAAACAATTCCCATTCCCCCTTGGAAACTATGCCCTTTTAAGAAACAATTTAATTTTTGTTATGGTTTGGATATGAGGTATCCCCTCACATGCAGGAATGTTCAGAGGTGAAGTGATTAGGTTAGGAGAGCTATAGCTTCATTGGTGGGTTAAAGCATTTGATGAATTGATAATTTGAATGCCCTACAGGGTGGTAACTACAGACAGGTGGGGCAGCTGGAGGAAGCAGACCACCAGGGACACGCCCTTGGGGATTATATATTGCCTCTGGCTTCTCTCTCCCTCTCTGCTTTCCTCTGCCACACCCTTCCACCAGGATGTTCTGCCTCACCTCAGGCCCAGAGCAATGGAGCTAATCAGCCTTGGACTGAACCACTGAAACCATGAGTCAAAATAAGTTTCTCCTCCTCTAAGTTGTCCTCATTGGGTCTTTTGATCACAGTGACGAAAAGCTGACCAATACAATTTTCCTTCAGTGTTGTCTTATCCTCACTACCAGCTCTTGTCACCTTCCTCTCCTACCTACCTCTAACCCTCCCCTCAGTATCCTCTTCTTCACCATCACCCACTTCCTCCTCTTCACATTCTGAATCCTACTTAACCCCTCGACTTCCTCCTCAGCATTCATGTTGGCCCACATAGCTCTTCTTTCTCTTCCCCAAATTTATTTTCTTTTAGATTACACAGACAGCATTTTTATTAAGAAATTGAGTTATTTTACAATCATAAATGCATATAAATAATATGATATGTATTTTTTTTAGAGAGAGGGACAGTCAGAGAGAGAAAGAGAGAGAATCAATTTTATTTAGTTTCTCATGTTGCTCCAACACTTTGTTGTATACGCGGTGCTAGGGCTCGAATTCAGGTTCTCGCACATGCCAGGCAAGAGCCTTAACTGCTGAGCCACCACTCCAACCCATGATATGCATATATTCTTAAACCAGAATTACCACCTAGATCCCTCCCTATTCTCCCTCCCTCTCCTACATACCCCCTCCCCACTCCTGCCTGATACATCTCTATGATTGCCATAAATAATGTGTTGCTACGCCTTTGTTGGGTCTAATACATGAGATTGACTACCTTTCACATAGGCCTGGGTTTAGCTCCAGCCTCCACAAATGAGTGAAAACATTCCACCCTTGACTCTCTGGGTTTGGCTAACTTTGCTCAACATTGTTTCTTCCATCGCCATCCATTTACCTGTAAAGGCTGCAATTTCACTGTTTCTATTACTGAGTACAATTCCATGGTGTGTGTGTGTGTGTGTGTGTGTGCGCGTGCGTGTGTACCACAATTTTTGGATCCATTCATCTAGTGAGGGCCATCTGGGTTGGTTCCATAATTTATCTATTGTAAATTGAGCTGCTATGAACATAGATTTTGCTGTGTCACTGTAATGTGCTGATTCTAACTCCTCTGGAAAAATACCCAGAAGAGGGATAGCTGGGTCATGTGGTGGGTTCATCCATATTTTTTTTATTATTAGTTTGACATAGTCTTATATATTGGAGGGAACTGTTGTTACATAATCATGCATAGATGAATATTGACATAGTGAATAGTATGTTGCGGTCTATCCTAGACCAGGATCTACCCATTCCATCCATTCCCTGAGCTCAAGTCTCTTCTGTAATTCCACCATTCATCCCTAATTTTTTGAGGATTCTCCACACTGCTTTCCAGAGTGACTATACCAGTCTGCAGTTCCACTAATAGTGTGCTAGTGTGCCTATCTCCCCACAGCCTCTCCAGCATCAAACAGACAGCATTTTAAACAAAGATTTTAAAACTTTCCCTGGATAGCCATGCTGTAGACAGATGTAGCAAAGAGGGCAGAGTTAATTCATAGAAACTATAATTCTTTAGCCATTCTTCTGTCGCTAGTCCTCCATCTTCTCTTTTCAACCACAGCTCTGTACTTCTACCTTCTTCAAGGCAAGCATACTCCACCTTTGCAAGCCAATGTTGCAAATAGCACCATATAGAAAAAGCATTCTGAGATGGGGTTGAGGGAGGGCTATGATTATACAAGTTTTTTATAATTTTTTAAAACAGAGGAACAGGGAGAGAGAGAGAGAATCAATTTCATTTAGTTTTTCACATGGCCTTCACTGCTCTAACACTTCATTGCATACGTGGTGCTGGTATAATAACCAGCATTCCTGAGCATGCCAGGCAACTGCAGCATCTGCTGAGCTACTGCTCCAACCCCTGATTATACAAGTTTAAGAAATAGCCTCAAGCTCCTTCCCTTCTTGGAACTCCCCAACGCTCATCTGGAAAAGAAAATCTCTATCAGGGACTAGAGCCGTGGCTCAGTGGTTACGGCACTTACCTCACATGCACAAGCTCAATCCCCAGCACCATGTACACAACAAAGTTTCAGATGAATGAAAGTCACATGAAAAACTAAAATCTCTATCCAGTCTGACCGTGAAGAAAACAACACAATTTTCCCTATAGCTGCACCTTCTTAATTACTTGATTCTGGCCCTGTTAACATGCTGATTAAGAACACAGCCTTTTTGATTCACAGTGCTCTAGATTCCAGAACCAATTTTGCTATTGGAAAACTATGCTAGTTACACTGTCTCTGAGCCTTGGTTTTCTCATCTATACAATGGGTTGAATAATATGTACCTTTGCAGGGTTATTGTGAAGATTAAGGTAGATAATTACAAAAGTATCTGGCATACAATATTGTTACAGGGACTGCTGAGATACCATCTATCAAATTAGAATTTTACACTATTTAAAATTAATCCTTTATCACTTTATTATTTGTAAATAGAATTCACCATCAGAACCTTTTTATTATGCTTCTTTTTAAGAGTATTTGCATTGTCTTTTAATATTGGAATGAGTTCATTATAGCCAGATCAATGCCATCAATGTGAATTAATTACCACCAATGTCTACAAGTAAAACATTTGCCTGCCTCTATCACAGCTTGACAAACTCAACCTCCTACAATAAATATTTTTATAAATGTGGTTTATCTTATACACTATTCTAGTCTCAAGTCAACAATCCTTGAAACTATTAAATTTTTTGCCATCACAGGAAAGTTATTTGCCTTTAACAAAAATCAGAAAAGAAGAAAAGAGAGAAGTGGGAAAGAATGAATCCTATAAACCTAACCATGATTACTTGAATACAAAAGTAACCTAAATTTTATAGTAACAGAAAAAAAAAAGTCAAGGTCAAGAAAGATTGAAAGAGGCTGAAGGAAAGTTATATTAAAGAAGATTTAACTAACATGATAATGCAATGTACGAGCATAGATTAGATCTTGAACCAGAGGTGCTTCAAGAGCTGCAAAGAACATCAGGACAACTGATAAACATTAGACTATGAACTGTACATTAGGCAATAGAATAGAAACGTTGTTAAATGCCTTGATTTAGATCACTGTACCTTGGTTTTTATGAGAGTAGCCCTATGCCTAGAAAATATAAACTGAAATACTTAAGGGAAAGATTGCAACTTACTCAAACAGAGGGAAAACCCGAATGAGAATAAATGAGGAAAAGAATGATTAAAGTAAATGAAACAAAATTTAAAAAGATTAAACAGCATACAGGAGGGCTGGAGCGGTAGTTCAGTAGTTACGGTGCTTGCCTGGTATGCACAAGGACGTGGGTTCAAACCCCAGCACCACATACACAACAAAGTGTTGGAGCAATGAAAGGCACATGAAAAACTAAATAAAACTTATTCTCTCTTTCTCTCTTTCCTCTCTATCTTAAAAGAAAAAAAAAGTATACAGGAGGTCCTGTAACTTTTTTCATTTGAAACAGTAACATGAAAAGGTACCTAAAATTCATGACAATAGGCAAAATAAAATAAACATCAGGAGCTCAGGGTTCACTGTGTCTAATGGTACCTTGTGCTGGGAATCTCCCACTTGCCCATCCAGATTTCCTCTCCGCCTGCTTCCTCACCCAGGGCGATCTCTGGTCTGACCTCCAAGTGCACCATTGATGGGCTCCCTGCTCGATGGTCTCCAAATGGGTTTACTTAGGAGGTGCTATCTGGGTTCTGGCAACTTCTACCTCCTCTTGCCCCTTTGAGCTTGGAAGTGATAATAGCATCCCACATTATGAGCTCTGGAGGATCCCACCATCCTGTTGTTTCCCTAAACCTTGACCACACATCTGTAAATAGCTTCATTAACCTCTCCCCCGTTATTCAAATTGGTGGGTGTATTTTCAGTACCTTCTGTAACCCTGACACACACTCCCATTTTCAAAGGTTCTCATCTAACAACCAACTTTTCAGATGAACCTGAATTGTCCTGATCCCACACTTTTAAGTTCCTTTCCTTTTCACATATGGGTAGATGTGTTTCTTCAAGTGTTGCTATCGCCAATTAATCTCGGTACCATTTCAAAGTGGCCTAATTCTGCTCCTTCTAGAAAACAGCTAGCACTGTTGCTGGCCAGGATCTTGTCTTTTGCTATTTCTCCTCCCCAGTACCCTACTATGTTGGGCATGCCCTGTTTCTTCATCTGATACCAATGCTATCACTACTTATCCCAACTCTAGACAATGGAAATACAAAGATGGCCCAAGTATGGCCTATACATTCTGATCCATCTCAATTCAAAGCCAATATGAAAGAATCCTGGGAAATAAAATACATTGTAATACTCTGTCATAATCTGCATTGTTAAGACACCTTCCCCCAGCACCTCATCTTCTGGCCTTAGAGATGGAAATTAATCTCTCCTAAGTGTGCTCCAGGTATGTCTGAGAGGCCCCCAGTTGGCCACATCACTAGTACCCGAAGATCAGAGTTATTGGTCTCTTCTTTGCTCTCTTCCTGTTCATGTGTGGCTGCCCCTGATGACAATGACATACATAACATTACCATTGCATCATTCCTTCCTCAGAAAAATGGTCTCCACTCTTAATTTTATAATAGTACCTAGAGAAAACATAATAAATGTAAAAGTCCTAAAAGAATGGAAAGTTAAGGGGTAAAGTGCTAGGGAGTGATATTGACCAAATTATATTATTATAATGTGTCTTATGTACATGTACAAATATGTAACACAGATCCTATCAGTATGTACAACTATATGTCCTGATTTTTAAAAAAGTATGAAAAAACAAGAATAGAAAAAAAAGACAGAATGGAAAGTTACAACTTAGCAACTACCATGCAGGCTGTTCTCTTGTCTTTTATTTGATAAACTCACTGATTTAGTCCATCACCAGAAGCACCCCAGACTAAACCTCCAGCATTAATCAAGAAAATTAACAAACAGATCAAACAAATCCTCTAAAAGAGAGACTATGCAGACATTAAATTTATGCTAAAAATCTATACAAATAGTGATAATATGCAATGTTTTAAATGAGGAAAAATATATCACAAAATACCCTGTAGAATCTGAAGTCCGTCTCTCTCTCTCTCTCTCTCTCTTATACACACACACACACACACTCACTGCTGTCAGCTTTGTTAACCTAGGATCTGTTTCCCAGAATTCCCTTCCCTTACAGCTCTGGGGTCAAGCTGGTTGCCATGTTCTCTCCCCCTCTCTCTCAATCCCTGAAGCAATTTTCTGTCAGATATGGTGACAAGTGGACACAGATTTTCCTGATGGGTTCCAACTTGTCCTTTCTTTTCTCCTTTCCAAATCCAACTCTTCTGCTGCTGCCACAGTATGCCCCTCTGTGCCCCTCATAAGAGAAGGCAGCTGCAGAGGCAGCGGCATCCCAGGGGCCTCAACACAACTGCCCTATTTGTGGTGAAACATGGTAGGGCTTCTCAGATTTCCCTGCAAGCTCCAAATTGTCCACCCACACCAGTGCTTTAGGACACCTGGTTAGCGGACTGAAAGCTCCATTCCATGGGTAAAGTCTCCATCCTATACTCAATCCCTGTTCTACAACATTCATTGTGGCTTTTTGTCCTGACTAAACCTTGACTGAAACGATGCAGAGGAAAAACACTTTCCATCTACCCATCTATGTTCAGCAACTGAGGCCCTGCCAATTAAACTGGCAAAAGACAAATTATCTAGGGGAAAGGCAAATAAATTTTATTGATGCCTTACGACAAAAGGGATATAAACCTAAAGCAGGAGGAAGGCCTGAGAGTTTATATGGTGTTTCAAGGAAGAGTGGCTAACCCCAGAGCTGTGATAAGACAAAGGAGAAGGGAGAGTGCTACCTAGGGGTGGCAAATCATGGAAGGTGAGTATGAGGAAATTAGTAGGAGAGAAGGGTTAGCAGAGTTGTCACACAGATTCCTCTGGATGCATCCCTAGAGTAAGTGTGGAGTCCTTTCGGGTAAGTAAAAGACCCACTGATGAGGAGTTTTCTCCCCTTCCTGGTGCTGAAGGGGTTACACTTTTACAAATGAAATTTTGTGTCCTAGTTTTAGCCAGACAGGGAGAGGGCAGAGGGGTTTTTTTTTTCCTGCATCAGTTTTTTAATTGTGTTCAACTTAAAATATCCTTATGCCAAAATGGCAAGTGCTACAACCGCTGAGCCACCGCTCCAGCCCCGCATATAATTACTTTATTAGTTTAACAGTCTTACATATTGAGGGTTTTACTGTTACACATTCATATGTGCATATATAATAACAATGTAACTTGAACCCAATCCTTTGGAGATAGACTTTGAAGATACAGAAAATTTGGGAGAAGGTCTATGTTTTTAAAGGCATAGACTGGATGAGATCATGGAGACAGCCTCGTGAATTAAGAGGGTGACAAGAAAGTGGAGGGCCAGAAAGGAGACTGAAATGAAGCATTAAATGAGGAAAGAGGAAAATAAAGAGCAAGATGTAACGGGTGCCAAGTGTTTCAATGAAAAGAAGTGCTCTTCTTTATGTTAAATGCTTCTGAAAGGTCACATAAGATGAGGACTAGCAACTGGAGATTGAAATCAACAACATACAAATCATTGGTGACCTCAACAAGAGAGCAATTGGGACAAAGAATATAGACAATTCTTTGAAATTTCCTGGGAAAGATCTAACAGAGTAGAAAAAAGAAATGTAAGATAAGAGAAAAATGGAAGAATCGACAGCAATGTTTTTGAGTATGTAGAGAGGCTAAGGTCTAGTGTAAAATGAAGGAAGCAGTTTCAGATGGGAACTATAGTAACATGGAGAAGATATTCTATAGAGCAGACTCAGGAACATGGGAATTGATAGATTTAGTGCTGGGTGCATGTGGAAATTCTCTTAATTGCTGAAAGAGGAAGCAATGGTGTCATTTGGGGATGGAAGAAAAGGTGCTGGTGGTTTGAAGTGGAAGGTATAAACTGGACAGAAAGCGGATCAGCAAAATAAATAGCATAATTGCTGGTAACTTTAATAGCCACTTGAGTTTGTGGGTGTGAATTTAAAGCAGGACCACTCAGTAATCAGTTTTGTTTTTCCTCCCGACATTTTTAGCTTCACTGAGGCAGATTTGGATTTAACTGACCTTACGGTTTTGCCAAAATCATCTGAAAAGTGAGAGAGAGGGCAGAAGGGCTGAAGACAGATGCAAGTGAACGACTGTGATGACTGAATGGAATTTAATTTGGTGATCAACGGAAAAGACATCAAGGGGATGTGATACAATGCAAAGTGGTAGACCCACTAGACTGGAGTGCCCATGGAATGGGAAAACTGATGGAGTCTGAATACAAGAGCAGGTTGAATCAGAGTGAGATGTACAAAGCTGAAATCATGGAGACGTTGCAGCCAGTAGTGTCAGGTTAAGACTGTGACTACAAGTAGTGGACCTAGGGTATAGAATTTTAAAAGATCACTTATGTGTTTATTGAAATTACCTAGAACTTGCAACAGTACTTTTGGATAGTATAATAGTGAGCCAGACACTAAAATTACCATGACATGAGGAGGTGGGTCATATAATGAATGTCTCATCCTGTAATCTACAATGTATGAGCTACAGAATTTTTCCTATCAACAGATTAGAAAATTAGGATTTTTGCATCTTATGTTCTTTTTCTCTACTGAAAGGAAGTATCAACTATGGCGAATTACAGCCTTTATGAAAATCTATAGGCTCTCATCTCCTGATATTTTCAATGCCCTCCACAAAAGCCCAGACTCCCTGTCCTCAATATACAGCCCAGTTCTATGGGGAACAATTTCAACTTCAGAAGGGTCACCTAATTTATTACCTCTGGAGCTGAAAGAGCTGACTTGTCAAAGGGTCCATCCTGTTTTCTCACCAAGAATCTTTTCCAACTATTCTTTTTTTTTTTTTTTAAAGGAAGAGGGGACAGTGAGAGAGAGAGAAGTAATCTTTAGTTTTGCATGTGACTTTCACTCCTTGAACACTTTGTTGTGCATGTGGTGCTGGGGTTTGAACCCATGTACTCGCACATGCCACACAAGTGCTGTAACTGCTGAGCCACCACTCCAGCCCCCTTTTTCCACTATTCTTAACTCAACAGAGAAAACTTACTGCACCTGCTCCATTTGCTTATCACTAGCAATACCATGGCAGGATTTAAGCAGGACAAGAATGTTACTGAATTTTGTATTAGGAAAATCATTGACTATACTTTGGAGAATCACTTGGAAAGAAGCCAGTGGCTGTGGAAATAGGATAAAGATAATCCAAACTTATTGTGGTTTCCAGAACTTAACATCATCTCCCTAACCTGAGGCTTGGTGGTCAGTCCTTCTTAGAAAACTACCTAGTCTTTCTTGCCTAGCTGACTTTTCCTTTAGATTTGGATACAGATGCTACTTCCTCTAGGAAGCATTCCATCTGCCCCAAGACCACCTTAAGTTGACGTCTCTGTATGGCTACGGCATGCATCCCATATACCTATATCAAAGAGCACATTATAATTGCCTATTTACTGCATCCCAACAGTGGCAGTGTTGATATGTTGGTCTAGATAATCCTTTGCTATGGGGAACTGACCTGAGCTAGGATGTTCAATAGCACCTCTGGCCTCCCCAGACTAGATGCTGGTAATACCCATCCTCTTCCCCAACCCACCCTCCAGCTGCTTTTGTGATAGTTATTACTCTAAACACTGTCGATGTCTAGTGGGAGTCAAAACTGCCTCCAGGTAAGACCCACTAATCTAAGATAAAGTACAGTCTGTCCTGCACCTGTGGGTTCCACATCTGTAGATTCAACCAACCACAGATGGATAGTTGTAAAAGAATATTGCAACTTTACTGAACGCATAGACTTTTTAACAGAGCATTTACATTGTATTAGGTTTTATAAATAATGTAGCAATGATTTAAGAAGTATGGGAGAATGTGTGTAGATCGAATGCAAATACATCATTTTGTGTAAGGAAGTTGATTGAGATGAGTTTTGGTGTTGAGGTCATGGGTCACAGATCCAATATGCCTCACATACCAAGGGACAACTATTTCATCCTTTACCTAACCATTTCCCTGCCACTGAGCACACAGGTAGTTCCAGTATTGATTATAAACAGACTTGAGAATTTTTGTGCATGAATCAGTAACATCAAGGTACATGAATCATACCACCTTCCACTCCCATGTGTACTTCCCGCATAGATTTACCACATGGACAGCACTGCACTTCCTCTAACATAAAAAAACTTTTCATTAGGATTTTTAAAATTTGACCTCTTATGGTTTAATTTTAATTTTTCACCATCAATGAGACTAACCCTTTATTAAGAGAATTTTATTTAACGATTTTACAAAGCCTGGAGTTCAGATGCTTTTCTAATTTTACCAAAAAAAGCAAAAAACATTTCCCAATTAAAATCATTCAATAAATTTTAGCATCTACCATGTATAATCACAGTATTAGCTGACAAATACCACAGTAAAAACAAAGTTTTTGCCTTCAGAATTTACATTCCAGATGTGCACTAACATGGCAGCCGCTGGCAACAAGTGAACAATGAATACTTAAAATGGGCAAGTTTAAACCAAGTTGTGATATACATTAAAAATACTCATGAAACATACATGAAAAATGTGATAGCTCTGCAACATTTTATATTGATTACATGTCCAGCTATTTTGGATATATTGCATTAAATAAAACATATTACTGGAATTAATTTCAAATGTGTATATTTCTGTGGGACAGAACTAAAGGATTAAAAAAAACCTTTTAATAAGCTAAATTTTCCTGAGAATACATACTAAACACTAAAAAACAATGGGCAAGGCACAGACAAATCTGTTGGTGAATTTTTGTAAATTTTCACAATTTCTTTTAATTTGATAAAATTTTTACATATTCAAAATATTCTTTAAAAAATAAAGGGGGGCTGGAGTGGTGGTTCAGCAGTTACGGCTCTTGCCTGGCATGCATGAGTACGTGGGTTCAAACCCCAGCACCCACGTACACAACTAAGTGTCAGAGCAATGAAAGCCATGTGAAAAACTCAATAAAAAGTGATTCTCTCTCTCTCTCTCTCCTCACTGTCCTTCTCTCATTAAAAAAAATTTTAAATAAAAGGGAAGAGAACCTTGAACAGAGATGTTAATCTCACAAAATATAACTATTGCTATTTATATGTACCAAGTATAACTATGTAAATAAATTTCACTTTAACTAAAAAGTTTATCAGTTCAACATTAACTTTAATGCTTGAGGTAGGCTACAATTTTATTCACAATGTTCTTTAAAATATATTTAACTGGAAAAATGGGAAAACTACTACTTCCCCTATCAAGCTAGAATTCATTGCTTATCCCCTTTTGTACTTCACAAGTTTGTGTATAATCTCTCCTGAGGGACACCACTCTGAAATAATGTGTAACTACACAGAATGAGATGGGTCTAATGTAATGATGAGGAAATGTGTCATGTATCATGTGAGAAAAGGCAACTTTAGAAGTGCATAAAGTAGGAACCACTTTTAGGAACATGTTTTTGTGTATGCATGCATAACAAAAGGCCCAGGAGAGGGCCGGGGATGTAGTTCAGTAGCAGAAAGCATGGTTTGTATGCTTAAAGCCCTCATTTCAATCCCTAGCACCACCAAAAAAATAAAAGATGGAGGATATACACCAAATGTTTTTAGTTATAGTTATTTTATTTTGTACTTCATATACTTTTAAATTTCTTATTTCAATGAAAACATTTCATAATTTACAAATTTAATTCAAAACATATTGCTAATAAACGTTAGATCATAATATTACTGACTTTGTAAAGCAAAATTAGTTCCTGATACCAAAACGGTGTTGTTCTCTCAATGTGAATTTTGGTTCCCCTTGAAATTACAGCAAATGCTTCCATCAGTAAAATAAGGGATGGTCTGTTGCCCACCCAATAGCTATCTCCCTAACTCTCTGCCCTGCTACCCACCAGCTTCATCCAGATCCCTGATGTAGCTCTCCTTCCCTGAGAAGCCATTCCTCAAGAGGAAACCAATTTTAAGTCCAGGGGCAAATCTTCATGGTCTGAGCCAATCAGGAGAGCTTTATTCCCTTTGCAAACCGACTGTTTTCAAGATAGGTCTTGCTATAACTACAAGGGCAAGTGAAACCCTCCTCATTAATGATGACTTCAGCTTCTGGTTGCCATCTGCCACCTAGAACTTCTGTCGTCACACTGGAGCACGAGGGGAGACCAAGCTCACAGGGTGAGAAAGGCGGTGGGAGAAAGAAGGCATCAAGGTTCCTGACGGCACATTCAGTGGCTGGATTAGAATACGCTGCATTCTGCCTGGACTCCTGGTTACCAATATCCCACCTTGAAGGCCACACAATTGTCCTGTTTTGTTTTGATGCTGGGTACTGAACCCCTAAAATTGCTTCTGACTGATAAAATAATTCAGACACATCATTCAAAAAAATTAAACATTTATTGAGTACATGTTTATTTAGTAACAGCAACACAGTTTCTCAAGAAAAAGATGAGCAGAGCTCCTTCAAAACAGAAAGAAACAACTTTTCATTATTCTCAGGTTAGAACCAAATGTGTAATTTTATACTCTCCCTTAATAACTCCCAAAATACTTGGAAGAAGATATTCACATTACTCTCAAAACAAGGTATGTTAAGGTAAAAAGCAGTTAAAGGACAGTAATCTCTACATATTGCAGCACACACGATGCTTTCCTGCAGCTTTAAAACTACTATTACTCAGAATATCAACATATCTATGCATAATACTTAAAAAACTGAAACACCTCAACCTTTTCCAGTTTTTAATTTCAGGAACACGTGCATTTTCTGACTTCTGCCGTCTCCTTCATAGATCTGTTATCCTCCATCTAAAACCAGTGATCCAGTTCTCAATTACTCATGACAATGCATGTGGTGCCTATCTGTCTGATGATTTCGAGTGGATGACTATTCTTCAGCAATACCACAAGCCCTGGGTTATGCCTGCACACCAAAATTACATTCCAAAATTCCCCGAAAAGATTTTATACAAAGGTTGAAAACAGCTATCGTGCATCATGGTCAAAGTCAGTTTACTTTTTAAAGGAATATTTTCGGTTCATTCTCTTCAAGTTTTAAAAGGAGTTGCTGTAGTATTATGTTTGTATATGCTCACATATTCTGACTGTATATAAAACTAGACATAATCCACGGTTACCCATCAGTTCTTAAGCTGGATACTGAGACATCTGACCACAGATCCTCCAACCAGTATTCACAGTATCAGTGGTAAGAGACAATCTTTACAAAGGCTCTCTTTTGTCTAAAACTAGGTTTATAGAAAATTCTAAAGAAATACTCCCCTTAGACATTTGGAATTATTAGAGATGAGGTGATAATTCAAATTTTCCAAAGTCAGACACTGATTTGCAGATTAAATTGATTTACAGATTTTTAAAACTCTTCAGGCCAATATGTTATCCTTTATTCTTTATGCTATTTTATTGTTTTTCTTCATTCTGTAATTGCTAATTTTTAATAACATCCTATTTATTCTTAGCTTGTCTTTTAGATTCTTAGGCCACCTTTAATACTTCAGTCTTAAGTTTATATAACTTTGTTTCAAAAAATCTAGTTTTATGTTCAATTAAGAAACAACAGGGGCTGGAGCGGTGGCTCAGCGGTTTTGGCGCTTGCCTGGCAAGCACAAGGACCCGGGTTCAAACCCCAGCACCATGTACACACAACTAAGTGTTGGAGCAACAAAGGCCATGTGAAAAACTAAATAAAGTTGCTTCTCTCTTTCTCTGTCTCTCTCACTGTCCCTCTCTCTTAAAAAAAAAAAACAAAAAAAAAAACATCAGAACAATTTAGCCACTTTAATAAACAAAAAAAAGTTGCTTTGGCAATGTATATAAGGGTAACTATTATAGTGTAAATCATTATTTTATCTACTTTTATTAAATATTAAAATGTAATAAGGCAATTATTACATTAAGACACCTGAAATTGCATTTAATAAATGGATAACTGGTCCCACTCTTGACATATTGCACTCCTACTTTTGTTTTCTATTTACTATAAATAATCAAAAAAGTTATTTTAAAAAACAGATCAGTGGTCCTACTAGAAACATCTCAAAGAGGTTTTCATTATGATGGTGGTTAATCTATTATTTTTAAGTGTCTGAAAAAGAAAACAGTGAAGACTGGGGATGTAGTTCGGTGGCAGAGTCCTTGCCTAGCTCGCACAAAGACCTGGGTTCAATACCCAGTGCTACCAAAAAAAAAAAAAAAAAAAGAATAATCTCTCTTAAAGTTTTCCTCTTTAATTAGTGTTTCTGACATCTCCTGTTCTCTTGAATGCACTCATAACAGTTCAATTGAAAGCCTCTCCTGAGGAATAAAAAGATGTGATCTACAACCAGGGCAATGATCCCCAAACTCGGTTTCCATCAGCATCATCTGCGAAAACTGCTATGGTTGATTCCTGGCCTTCAGACCTGATGAAACAGCCTTTCCATCTCAGCCTCTCCTGGTAAATGTGGTTGGTCTTACATAATCCAACATTTGGGATGGCTAAAGGGTAAAGCTAAAATTGAAGATACTATTTCCACAGGTCCCAGCTCATACACTGGGATCCAGTAAAAAGTCAATCATTAGTGCTGAAAAATTAGTGAGTCTCTGCAGGGTCAACAAACTGTGGCCTTAAGTCTCCTGCCCTGGAAGCCAGCACCTTTCCTGACCTACAGGACTAAGGCAGACAGTGGGATGGGACTGAGGGCACAATTCCAAAAGAGAAGACTTCCACACCATTCCTTTCCATCTCTACTTCTCAAATTTCCCATTTCATTCCTCTTGTCCTTTCCTCTGCCCTTCACCATTCTCACTCTTATCCCCTTCTCTTTCCTCTCCTTTTCTCACTTTCTCTCTTTTCCTTTTCTTTTGATTATTCATTTACATCTTTCTTTCCTTCTCTACTTTCTCTTCCTTAAAAACTCTTCCTTACATAATATAAACAAATTCATACCTGGAGATTAATGTCAGAAAACATTCAGCCTTATTGAATGGACCACAAGGGGCTGTAGTAGTGGCTCAGCAGTTGGAGTGCTTGCCTGGCATGCATAAGGACCCAGGTTCGATCCTCAGCACCACATACACAACTAAGTGAAAGGAAAACAAAAACCAGTTGAAAAAAATAAAAAATTAACTCTCCCTTTTTTAAAAAAAAAAAAGAAAAAAGAAAAAAAAAAAGAACGGACAACAAAACAGAACCTCAGTGCAACACCACTGTGGCGCAATGGGCCAGGCAAAACGCGCTCAAGGCCATTCTCTCTTCGGAGCCCCACATTCTTGTGAGGTCTGACAGGCACACTGCCTGCACCTGAAAACCTAATGCTTAGTGAAGTCTAAATGGCATGCCTGAGGCCCCCGACCAAGAAGAGAGCTCAGATCTAGTTCACAGCCTGGTCTTCTTGTTCCTTTACCAGTAACATATGACTGAGAGTAAGACAGCAACAAGTAAGTAGTAATTGTGTTTCAGACTGGAAAATGTCCAAAGATCACTTGGTTACCACATGCATGATGAAATATTCTTCAAGAAGATATTATTTTCTTAAAATATAAATCACAAAAAATATTTCTAAAGGTTTTCTAAATTCTTTTAAGTTGGCTATTATATACAAATGAAGTTTGACTACATTTTAATCTTTCCACTTTGGTGATACTATAGCCCAGAGATAGTTCTGAGGTCAAAACTGTGTGTGTTCTAACACAGAAAGATTCAAAGAATACATAGTATAATTTGTATAAACTGCATAGATACACTATGTTTTCTGAAAGACTTCTTATACTGAAAAACATACTACGTTCCAAGTTACCCATCTGTAATTTCACCTTATTAGATCCAAGAACTTCATTTCTTAAGAATTCTCAAGGAAAAAATTATCTTAAATTCAAAAAATTCACTTTAAAACTGCTATACACTTTCTGTGATATCATTAATCTTAGGTTAAAAAAAGGTAGACAGTTTTCACCACAACCCAATTCATGATAAAATGCTCAATTAGGTCAGATCTGTATAGACCAGATGAAGAACTTCCATCTGGTCCATAATATAGGCTGTAGGACAGTGAAAATGAGCTACAAAACACACAAGGGAGACCATGGTACACACAGCAGGTGGATGAAACATGACCAGGCTCTACACAGTGCCAATCACATTGGAGCCCACTGGCTGAGAGAACCCATTCAATGAGAAAATTAAATCTTAAGGAACTTGCTAATAATTCACATCTTGTTAAAAGCCCAACAGCTTCCCCTAATTTCTCAATTACAATTATGATTTGCCAACTGTGCCAGTAACTATGGTACCCTAACTTCAACCTTAAGATTGGTAAATAATTTCCAGTGGTTCCCAGAACAGCTGACATCAAAATCTGTTAAAAACATAATCATCATGTGGCTTGTCTTTATACCCTGATTCTAACAAACCAACAAAATAATGGCATATTGGAGACAATCAAGGAAATATGCTTAAGGATTGGATATCAGATGGGGCCAACGGGCTGCTGCTACTTTTGTTAGGTACAGGTCCCCATAGTTGCCAAAGCATTCCCAGTGATGAAATAAAATGATATCTGAGATTTTAAGATATTTCAGCAAAGGAAAAAGAAAGGAATAAATGAAGTAAATACGGCAGGATATTGCCAAGCAAGAGATCAGTATAATGAGTACCATTATACTCTGCTCTATACTTTTGTATAATTTTTAAATCTCTTCAATAATTTTTTTTTAGACTCCATCCTAAAAAGAGTATATACCACAGTCTCCAAAGGGTGAAGCTCAGGATATCTATTTTTAAAAAGCTGCCCAAATAGTGTTATATAGCTAAGCAGGCAATGGTCTCATTTTAGACTCCCAGAAAGGGTCTTCAACACACCAGCCTGTGATTAAAATTTTAGGATTCTCATTTTTCCAGCAAGCTCAGTTTCAACACAGTCCACAGGTATTCCACTGTGGCACTCTCCCAAGGAAACAGACTCCTGTTCTCTCAACCTGTCTGTTCCAAGGGTGCTGGGCTGCTTATCAAGTTCCTTTTTTTTTTTGGAGGGGGTGAGAATCAATTTCTAATCTGCCTTTCTAAACCTTCTCTGTCTGTCCCTGACTGTACTGCACAAGACAGGGACAACAGTACTACTTCTTTCTACAAACTCCTGGTCTACACAAAGGACACTGTGTAAGCCAAATGGCATGATTTTCACATGGTTTTTCCTTCATGATTTCCCTTCTCTACTTAAGCATTAAAATATAAAGAGAGGAAAAGAAGATAACCACATAGCACTTGATAAAATGAGTGGCGTGCCCAGCAGGGTACATAATATAAACACTCAGAATCCATAGTTAACTCTAGAGAGCAATCAAGAACGCCAAGAGAATTAATACCTTCCTCATCTTCAAGGCTTCCTTTAAAAATTTTGGCTTAAGTGATGTTCAGAAAGGATGTTAAATGGGGCTGGAGTAGCGGCCCAGCAGTTAGAGCACTTGCTTGCATGCATATGGACCCAGTTCAAACCCAGCACCACATAACAACTAAGTGTCAGAGAAACAGATGCCAGATGAAAAAAATAAATGAAATTGATTCTTTCTCTCTCTCTTAAAAAAAAAAAAAGATGATATACACATATACATTAACCCAATCAAAGTTACTTTTTCCATAATTAGATGTTACAATTTTCTTAATCCAAACCATCCACAAAGTTGCCGTACTTAAAGTAAGGCAACATATACTTGCTTTTTCAAAAATATCTTGCAAAGCCATTTTGAGGTAGAAGAACAGTTTTTCTACTCCATCATAACTAAACTTGCTGATGCCAGGAAGTATATAGCTTACACATTTTGGCCCACTGCATTTTCCACCATCATATTAGCATTACTATTAAGGTTTTCACTTTAGTATCAGCGCAATATATTTTGCTTCCAGAATGCCCAGTAAAGCTGAAAATTTTCACTTAAAGTGATTAAGAAAAATCCCCAAATATCTTAGAACTGAGTTTTGGCAAGACAATTTAATAATGCATACAAAATGAAAACACTATATTTCCCCCTCTCACACCACACACATACATACACACACACAGAATAATGCCTCAAGTTTTCATATTTTTCTTCTTTCTCATATAGCTTGATTTTTTGTGCAGCTTAGTCTAAAAATAATTTTAAACTTGATTGTCATAAAAATATTGTAGATCAGAGATGAAATGTATAAAAGTACACATAGATTGTCAATGGTTAAATTGGTTATATCACATTTCTTGAGAAATAGAACCATTTCTGCCCCTGTAAACTTTTTTTCTCACACATTTAAAGTGAGGTTAGTGCTCACATAAAATTATTGCTTTTCTCACAGCTTGAGTGTCCGCACTGCACTGTGCCTGAGGTACATTTTACCCATCCCTGCAACCCAACCGTTCTTACTCACTTGAGAGTAGGAGCCAACAGAACTCTGCAGGCTACAACCATTCAATAATATTTTCATCAATGCTGGAATGACACCAAGTAATATTACAAAACATCAGAGATCAAAAATGTCTATTGTTGGAGCACAAAATTTCAACTTATTCTTCATTAGATGAATATACTGCTCATTTAACTTCTTCAGGAAAAAAATTATCCTGGAGATGAATAATTCCTTCCTAATTATTTCATTCAAGACTATTCCTTCACACTTATCCTCTGATACTTTGCTGTTTTCACCCATTTAACTTAGCAGTCATCAAGAATCACCTTTCCTTTGGCGGTCTGTCGTAACGGTCTCTTATGCTTTTTGTTAGCTGCTTGATAAATATTTTGTAAATTTTTCCACAGTATGTATGCACTGTCTTCTGTAGTTTCAGTTCTAAAGGTTTTAATAAGGAACGGATGTCATTATCTTCAAAAGAACACTAGAGAGAGAAAAAAAAAGCAATAATACGTATAAACATTTATTATTTTCCATACAACTTCTTCAGTTTAATATTAAAAACTTCCACTTAATATGGCACAGAAAGTATATGCTCAACAAATATTTCCAATAAATTATACATACTATTGGAAAACGGAGCCAAACCAGTGATAGTAAATCCTTGTGGAAACTAGTGGAAGCTTTTCTGAGGGCATTTCAAGCAGAGAAAACCCAGGAATACTGATGTGTAAGATGACCAAACGCTCTGAAGGTATCTGGCAGCAGCTATGAAAGCTGAACTCATTTTAAAAAGTATATTGCCTTGCGTTCTACCCCATTCCACCTTCCAAAAACCACTCTGGTAACAGTGTTGAAGCTAAATGAAAAAGGAAAGACACAGAAGCATGAAGTGGGAGGAATGCACCATGACAACATAGTTCGCTGGATCCTTCCTACTACATTTGAGAATTGTTAAATATTATGCAGTATTCATAGCAATTCATACCAGTACATTAAAAAAAGTCTAAAAAGTAAACCAGTATAAATGCATCAGTTGAATGCTGACTGACCTCTAATTCCAGAACACATTTTTGATCAGCTTCCTTTTTCACTAAAATGTACATAAATATCCTAATGATTATATTTGGGAACAGCTTAGTAGTAGTTAAGTGGAAACAACTAGTGATCTCAGGATTTTCAATTGGCTATATATTTTTTATTCAGTATTTCCAACTAGGCATATTTTCAATTAGAAAGACAGATGGGTCTTGAAAATAGAACAGTTTACATTTAAGTTTGATGACAGTGAAAAACTAAGACTCACAAAGGAAATTCAGAACCTGAAATTCTTAGGTCCAAGTAACCTAAAATTATACCTGAGGTTCACTAGCACACCGGAGAAATGAAAGCCGCACCCTCAGCACAGTGAGTCAGTCTGTGGGAAGCCACAATCTATCAAGAAGTAGGATGGACTCATGCACTTGTTTATAACATGGGATTCAGCAGTGTAGAGATGGAAAGACCTCCTAAGCCTTGGCACCATGTGAACAACAAGTCTGCAGACATTAACTACATAAAACCATCACTTTGGAGATGATTTTTAAAAATAAATCACACATACTGAAGATAAATATCTAAAATTGTTTTGAAGACAAAAAATAAAAAGGAATAGAAACTTAGCTAGGAACAATGTAATGAATATAGTAATAGCACAAAAAGTGATTGCTACATGCCGAGTCCAGTCGAAGAGCTTCCCAAGTAATAATAAATGTAAGCCTCAACATAACTTCATAAACTAGACAATATCCTCCTTTTCACAACGAATCCACTAAAGCACGGAGTGAGAATCTTCCCAGTTACAAACCTAGTGAGTGATGAAGCCAAGATTCTACCCCAGCAGACTAGCTCCAAACTCCACGCATGAAACCACAACACAGCAATGCTTTTCCAAATACGCTAATGAATGCTTTTACTCTTCAAAACTCCTGTGAAAGGATGAAACTGAGAAGAGTGCTGTGCTACACAGATATGCCTAAATGTGTCTGGTGTTGAAGGCAATACTGTCCATGACGTTCCAACGTGTATGACTGACTGGGTGAGAGGCAAATAACCATGGGAAGACCAAACTGGGATCTCAGCTTTTTTGTTTGTTTTTTACTATTCAATAACAAATTGAATTAAACATTCCGCTGATTCCTAGAACTATGCGGTACCTGAGATTCAGCTCATTTGTTGACATCTGATTTAAATCCCAACATTGGTTAAATTTTTTTTCACTACACTACGAAAAAAACAAGTCTTTTGATGAATATTTTCAGAAATAAAAAACAAGGCTATATGAATTAGACCTCCTTCAGCACACCATGTGACAATCTGACCTTCAAAGGAAAAGATAAATTATCGAAATCTCTACTTAACCTGAAGACACTGCATTCTGCCAGTCACACAGGCTCTACCCAGGTGTCCCTGTTATGGGCCATATGTGTGCACCAGACTTGACTGCAGGCCCTTTCCACACTGCACACTGTGCCTGTCTGTCTCATCTTTCTCTTTCCTCCTGGACCTCGCACTCATCATCCCTGGCCTCAGGTCAAATGTCAGCTCTTCTGAGAAGCCTCACCCTATGCAGTTAACCATTCTTTTTTTTCACTGGCACAGTACCCAGTACACAAACTTTTAGAAGGTCAAGGTGTGTGTGTGTGTAGTCAGATGAAAGGCAGAAAATAAATCATGAGGCTACACTGATCTGACTAGGCAACCTGATGCATTTTCACAGAACAGAACATGCCTGAAAAGTACGGCAGATGGACAGTTCACTCCAACAACCCCTGAGTGCCCACCGCACATCAGGAGGTACTGTGGGCAGGAACACATTCAAGATTCCTTCGCAGAGATAGTTATGCAAACATAAGCAGGGTGTAAAGTAAATCAAAGTTAACACAGAAACACCATGGAAACATAATAACTCTCAATGAAATACACGAAATAGAAAATACCTCACAGAGCCATAAAATGTTTTGTTCCCATTTTGAATTTGCAATTTTTAAACTTAATATTTTATATTCACTCAACAAACTAATATTTACCAAACATGTACAGACTGTAAAAACTGATTTGCTGGCATATGTAGCTATGCGTTTACAATTTAAACCTGGTTTGCATCCTTCATAATTCATGCTTTTCACCGTATTCCATGGCTATGACTAAGCTTCAGTCTGAAACATGCATAAATACCCTTGTTTGAAGGACATTCTTTAAAAATTATACTTCTTACTGGGTTACAGATAAGGGAAGATAAGAGTTCCACAAAAGACTGATTAACTTCATCAAACTGAAAAATGAATAAATACAAGCTGAAGTTAACACAAACCTGAAACTCATTAATTCAATATTTGAAATCATTTTTAAAAATAAGATCTACTTTTAAAAATCAAGTGTAATTAATCAACTTAAAACTATTACTCAGCAAGTAAGCTTCATTCCAGGTATCAGGGCTGGTTCAACATACATAAAACAATTAACATAATTCACCACTTAAACAGAATCAAGGACAAAAACCATATGATCATCTCAATTGATGCAGAAAAGGCCTTTGATAAAATTCAGCACCCTTTTATGCTTAAAACTCTAGAGAAGATAGGGATTAAAGGAACTTCTCTGAACTATGTAAAGGCTATATATGCTAAACCCTCAGCCAGTATAATACTAAACGGAGAAAAGCTGAAAGCATTTTCACTAAACTCAGGAACAAGACCAGGCTGTCCACTCTCACCACTTTTATTCAAGATTGTTCCTGAGACCCCAGCTGGAGCAATAAGGCAAGAGAAAGAAATCAAAGGGATAATAACAGGAAGAGAGGAAGTCAAACTTTCCCTTTCTGCTAATATGATCTTGTATCTGGAAGACCCAAAAACTCCACCAGTAAACTGCTTGAACTTATAAACAGATTTAGCAAAGTGGCAGGCTACAAGATCAACACCCATAAATCAATAGTTTTCCTATACACTAACAATAATAGGGCAGATGAAAAAATTCAGGAAATCAGTCCCATTCACAATATCTTCGAAAAGAATAAAATACTTGGGAATTAATCTAACAAGGGAAGTCAAAGACCTCTACAACGAAAATTATCAGACACTGAAGAATGAAATCCAAGACGACCTAAGAAGATGGAAAGATGTCCCATGCTCTTGGTTAGGCAGAATTAATATAATAAAAATAGCCATTCTACCGAAAGCTCTATATAGATTTAATGCTATCCCTATAAAGATACCTATGTCGTTCTTTACAGACATAGAAAAAGCAATTTTCAAATTCATTTGGAATAATAAGAAACCCAGATTTGCCAAAACATTACTAAGCAAGAAAGGCGAAACAAGTGGTTTTGCTATACCAGATCTAAAACTATACTATGGAGCTGTAATAACAAAGACAGCATGGTACTGGTTTCAAGATAGGAAAGAATAGAAGACCCTGAAACAAACCCACAAATCCTTAAACATCTCAATTTTTTTATTCTTTTTTTTTTATTTTTTCTTTTTGTTTTTTTTTTTAATTTTTTTCTTTTTTTCAATTTTTTTTTTTTAAAGAGAGAGGGACAGTGAGAAAGAGAGAGAGAATCAATTTCATTTAGTTTTTCATGTTAACTTTTGTTGCTCTGAAACTCTGTTGTATACTTGGTGCTGGGGTTTGAACCTGGGTCCTCATGCATGCCAGGCAAGCGCCTTAATCGCTGAGCCACCGCTCCAGCCCCTAAACATCTGATTTTTGACAAAGGGGGACAAAATATTACATGGAGGAGAGACAGCCTCTTCAACAAATGGTGCTGGACAAACTGGACAGCCACATACAAAAAGTTGAAATTAGACCCTTATCTTTCACCTTGCAAGAGAATCAAATCAAAATGGATCAAGGAGCTAGGAATTAAACCAGCTACCTTGCAACTGATGGAAGACAAATTAGGTCCAACACTTCAGCATTTGGGGTGAGGGAAAGGGGAGGGCATTATACTTTTTTTCCCCCAAAGTGATGATAAAGCAAATGTTTAAAAGGGAAACCCTGGGGCTGGAGTGATGGCTCAGTGGTTATAGTGCTTGCTCGGCATGCACAAGTACACGGGTTCAAACCCCAGCACCCACGTATGCAGCTAAGTGTCGGAGCAACGAAAGCCATGTGAAAAACTAAATAAAAATTGATACTCTCTGTCTCTCTCTCTCTTTCTGTCTTTCTCTCAAAAAAAAAAATTAAAAGGGAAACCCTATTATAAAAACAACAAAAAATAAAATAAAATACTTAAGTATAAACAAAATGTTCAAAATGGACAAGAAGAAATCTATAAAACATTCCTAAAAGATTAATGGAGGGCTAGAGCAGTGGCTCGGCGGTTACAGCACTTGCCTAGCAGGCGTGAGTACATGAGTTCAAACCCCAGCACCACGTATACAACAAAGTGTCTGAGGAATGAAAGTCACATGAAAAACTAAATTTAAAAAACAAAATTGCTTCTTTCTTTCTCTTACTGTCCCCTCTTTCTTAAAAAAAAAAATAGAATCAATTAAAAAAAAAGATTAATGGAAAGAGCCCACTGTTTTTGGTTAAGATGTCTCAACACCACTGTCTTAGTCTGTTTTCTGTTCCTATGTTAAAAAAATTCTGAGACAGGGTAATTTATAAATAGAGGTTTATTCAGCTCATAGTTCTGGAAACGCACCTGCCTCCATCATCGTCATTAGCAGCCACAAGTCTCTGCTCTGCTTCTTTCAAGGGCCTCACAGAGGAAAGTGGAAGGGTAAGCAGAAGAGGTCAGGAGAGTCAGGTTTGCTTTCTAACAGCCAGCTCTAGAAAACTAAACTACCTCAGACAGACATGGCCTGTAATCCTAGAGACTCAGGAGGCTCAGGCAGGAGGATTGCAAGTTTGAGGCTAGCCTCAGCAATTTAATGAGACCTGTCTCAAAAATGATGATGATGATGATGGTGATGATGGCGGCGGCAACTAGGGATATTGCCATGATAGAGCACGCCTGGGTTCAATCCCCAGTACCTCATTTCCAAGGGTACTGTTAATCCCTCATGAGGGTAAACCCCCATGACTTCATTATTTCTTAAAGGCCTCACTACCTCTCAATACCATTACACTGACAATTGTATTTCAATACTAGTTTTGGCAGGGATGAACCACATCCAACACATAGCAACTAACAAAATGTCACTGGTTCCTGAATTAATAATGTATGAAGCTTGTATGTTCCTAATAAAATTACCCACAAGCTTTCTTATGGAGTGAAACAAGCTAATACTTATAGGAAAATAAATAATAGCTAGGAAAACACTTAAAAAAAAACAAGCTATGAAGAGGGAAGAGCCCTACCAGATTTTAAAACATAATGTTATTAATTAATTAATTAAAACAGTATGGTATTAGTGCACAGATGGACAGACCAATGCAGAAAAACAGAGAATCCAGAAACCACAAATGGAACTGTGGTGTATGATAAAGTCAGTATCTCAACTCTTTGGGTCGATAATAAACTTTTTAAATAAATGGTATTGAAACAACAGGAAAGCCATTTGGAAAAGGATCAACTGGTATCCATTCCTCATCCAAAATTAAAGGGTAAAGGTCTGAATGTCATAAATGAATGAATTGGGGAATTCTCCTATAACTGGTTCTATCACCTGAGTGTAGGTAGGAAAAGGCTGATAAATTTGATAACATAAAAATTTTTAAACAATCTCTGAATGGCACAAAATGTCATAAGCAAAGTCAAACTGTGAGAAAATATCCACGATAATATATCACAGATAAAAAGACTAATACCCCAATATACAAAGAACTTTTTAACAATTAAAGGGAGGGGGATCATAATTCCCTTAAGGAAATGATTGTACAATTCTGTAAACATGCTGCAAATCACTATACACTTGAAAAGGGTGAACTCCATGCTTCAATAAAATTATTTTAAAATACCTACGGAAGAATAGGTAAAGACTTAAGAAAATTCACCCCTACATATTAAAATGGTTCTTAAAAACATAAAAAGATATTCAACTTAACTCATAAGAGAACTGCAAATTAAAGCTACACCAATATTCCAAATCTCACCCATGACACAGACAAAATTTTAAAATCTTGATAATAAGTTCTATTAATAAGGATGTGGACAACAGGCTGCCTTATACTGTTGGCAGGAATGCAACAATCCTCATGGGGGGAAAGAGGCAACACCTTCACTACAGTAATCCCACTCCAGGAATTCACCTTGAAGATTCACCTTCCCAAATACAAATGCACATAGAGCAAGGCTACGGACTGCTGTGCTATTTATAATTCATAATACCAGAAACTACTAGACAACCTAACACAGAGACTGGTGTGGGTGTCTCCAAAATATTTTAAAACGGTGGGGAAAAAACCCAAAGAACAAATGAATTTATGTAGTATGCTACCCTTTGTGTAAGAAAAGGGAAAATCAAAAAACTTTCACACATTTTCCCTTCTTACAAATAAAAACCAGGAAGGACAAATCTGAAAATGATACTGGAAACCCATGGGGGCTAGGGGGTTAGTAGGGAATGGACAGTGAAGGAAGTGATGCATTTAAGCAAACCCTTATGTGGTTTTGATTTTTCAAAGTATATTAATATTCCATATATCAAAAATATTATATCAACAAGGCCAGGGAAAAAAGCTAAAACTCAAAACTTTCTGAAAAGAAAAAATGGGTCCAACTGTACACCAAATAAATAAAATAACCACACTGAAAGCAAAGGAAAAAGAACTAATTCAGGTAACTTCCGAACACAGTATTGAGTGTACACCCTCGTCTAGGAGCAGGAAAGGAGAGAGGGCTGGAAACCAATCCTGAACCCTCTTTAGTGGGTTGGTTTTGGCAGGCGGGAAAGTGGAGGTAATGACATGAATGAAAATTTCTGAAATGATTTAAAATGTATTACAGAGGGCTCGAGCGGTGGCTTAGCAGTTATGGCACTTGCCTGGCATGTGCAAGTACACGGGTTCCAACCCCAGCACCCACATACACAACTAAGTGTCAGAGCAACGAAAGCCATGTGAAAAACTCAATAAAAATTAATTCTCTCTCTCTGTCCTCTCTTAAAAAAAAAATGTATTACAGGCTTAAGCAAATGAAATGTACTAATGTTAGGAGTCAGGATTCTAACAGTGGAACTGAAAGGGGATAAAATAGAAAGAGAGTAGAAGAAGGCAAGAAATAGCTTGGAGGAATAGGCTAGAACTGGGGGATCAGTGTGAACACATGACTGTAGGCCTGAGTTCATACTTCCTGCTGTCACTGACAGGGCTTGAAGCAAAGACACAGTGCAGCTATAAACATGCCCAATATCCAGAGCCACTAAAGGATACCAGAGCTTCTTTGTTAGATGGCTACTTTCAGAGCTAGGGCAAGGAGAGTATTAAATAAACCTAGAAAATTTTGGGGGGATAGAAAATAAGGAAGTAGTCAAAAAATTAGAGACATGTCAAAAGGGCACAAGAAGTAGCCAAAAAATGCTCTCCATGGTGAAATCTGAAACAACTTCAGCACCAACACAGAAGGAAATAATGCATTATAAATCATTAGGGCACTGGTCAGGAGACAGGAATGAGTACCAAAGAGTTCACACTGATTACATATAAATTAATAGATGGGCAAGGAGAGAGAGCGTGGCTTTTCCTTACAGAAGAATGCTGAGCGCCGAATGGTATGTGGAAGGAATACTAAAACCGGAAAATCATCAACTTGCAATCGCCACAGTAAAAACTGATTCAAGCAAAAACCAATAACAGATGCTAAATGTGGCAGGGAATCTGGTAAGAAAGTTTTGATAAGAAGCAGAGATTAGCATGACTTCAGGTTGTCCCTACAGACTGTGTAAAAGAGGAAAAATAATTATACTGTGGAGAAACTGAACAACATTTTGACAGAGGGATCAAAATCAACGATGAAGGGCAGACAAAGGTGACTGCACCTGCTGTAACACAATGTCACATGTGGTATTCAGGACTGCACATCCTGAACCTAATAAGAAGGAAGCGACAGACAAGCCAAATAAAAACATAACTTAGAAAAAAAAAATGACGGTGGTGGTGGTGAAGGGGCTGTATTCACCATAAAAGGCCAATATCTTAAAAGATAAACACTGAGAAACTGTCCTTTGATCAAAAGAGAGTAAAGACACACGGATGACGAATGGAAGTACCAGTATCAAAATTTCAAAGCTTAATACGAGTATTGTGGTTATAGAGAATATCCTTATTCTTAGTAACACACTGAAGTTTTTAGGGGTAAAAGAGGATAACAGGCAAGTGGTTCAGAAAAATACAGCGGATAGGGAGAAAACCAATGGCAAAGCAAACAAGGCAAAGTGCTGATAACTGATGAACCTAAATAAAGGGTTTATGGAAACTCTTTGCATTATTTTTGCCAGCTCTGATTAAGCTTGTTAAGTATTTCCAAATGAAAAGTTAAAAACCAAAGTAAGCCTTACATTTTTCAGTGCTTCATAAACAGCTCTAAATGCTGGCTGCTTATCATCATGGTAAACACCTCTGTTCCCATGAAGAATAAAGATTCCTTCTTCTTCTGCTTCTTGGCAATTGCTTCCATATATACAATGATCTGGTCGATAATTCCATTGACATGGAAAAACAAAAAGGCTTTCTAACATAAAAAAAAAAAAACAACGAAGTAAATATTCCTAATTCTACAGAAACAAAATTTTGCAAAAAAATTAGCTAAAAAATATGTAACTCTTACAAAATATTTAAAATAGATAAAATACATTTGGCATCTAAATCTCTTCCAACTAAATCAATATTCAAGAAAGATTTTACTCTGTCTCAAATGTAAATAACCACCATTATTATAGTTCAACATCAATATTATCTGATTTTTTCATAAATGCAAAGAATAAAAGGAATTTAAATGATTACCTGGATTATGAAAAAACATAATATTCAGTAGATCCTGATCACCCCATGTGATATTTAATTTGTATTTTTTAAGCAGTGGCATAAGTATGTCTCCCCACGGAAGCTGCACAGTTGTCATATCATTCTGTTGATAAAACATTAAAGAGTCTCAGAATACCAATTTTATTTTATTTATTTATTTTTAAAGAGAGAATCAAATTTATGTATTTTTTCATCAGCCTTTGTTTCTCCGACAGTTGTGTATGTGGTGCTGGGGCTTGAACCCGGGTCCTGCACATGCCAGGCAAACGCTCCAACCACTGAGCCATAGCTCAAGCCCTAGAATTCCAATTTTAAATGGCACAGTATGACCATTTTCCATTCTTTCCTGAGCAACCATTACACAGGCACAAGAAGAAATAGAAACTCCTTTTGCTATAAAACCAAGTGATATTTGTAAACCTAACTGTCAGGAAAGCTGCCCAGTGAGAGAGAGGAAAACAGCAAAAGATATCTGAAGTTATATCAAGGAATGACAAAACTCATAAAAGGAAAGAAAAAAAGAAATGGTTTAATTACAATTTAACCACTACCTTTTTTTTTTCTTTTTGTGGGGCTGTTGATCAAACCCAGGGCCTCAGCAAGTGCTTTATCACTGAGCAACATCACCAACCCTACATTTCAATTTTAAGATAAGGACTATGAAAAGATGAAGTTTTCAAATTAATAAAGAAAGAAAAAAGTCATAAGATGATATATACAAGGATCCTATAAATACTAATATACCTGTACACTTACTTCAAAAATACATTTTTTAAAAGGTCCAAAGAGTATACAGCAAAGCTTATAGTGTCATTTCTCATAAAGGCATGAAACTACAGACAGATGTGTACAGTGGTCACTTGTCCTTTTTTTTTTTTTTTTTTTTTTTTTAAAGGGAGAGGGACAGTGAGAGAGACAGAGAAAGAGAGAAACAACTTTATTTAGTTTTTTCACATGGCCTTAGTTGCTCCAACACTCAGTTGTGTATGTGGTGCTGGGGTTTGAACCCGGGTCCTCGTGCTTGCCAGGCAAGTGCCGAAACCGCTGAGCCACCGCTCCAGCCCCTCACTTGTCCTTTTATACAAATACAATGAATTATTTAAATTTTTATAAGAATAATTTTGCTTTGTAAATTTTAAAACAGAAAATGTAATTCTAATTTTAACAAATCTATTACCAAAATGCATGATTACATTAACAGCAATTAGTTTCATTTTAAAACTGTGTATTCTTTTTTTTTTTTTTTTTTTTTTAGGAAGAAGGGACAGTGAGAGAGAGAGAGAGAGAGAAAGAAAGACAGAAGCAATTTTTTATTTAGTTTTTCATGTGGCTTTCATTCCTCTGACACTTCTTTGTGTACGTGGTGCTGGGGTTCGAACTCGGGTACTTGCACATGTTAGGCAAGCACTGTAACTGCCAAGCTACCACTCCAGCCCCTAAAATTGTGTATGCTTTTGAAAATAGATTATCATTATCGTTATCAGCCTATCCTACACATAAATATACCATTTACAGGTGTCTATTCACATTATGTTCCAACCATGCTAGAAACTGGAAACTTATTAACTTCCCGGGACTCCTTACTGCATTTTGAAAAGTTCCACACCCTTAGGCAAGATGATATTCTGCTTGCGTGGCTATCTACATCAGCACATGAAAGTCCTCTATCACATACATATTTTGAATATGCAAAAAGCAACATGCTCCTTCATACCAAGTATTCTCTTCTCCAATATTTTTCAATAATTCAGTAATGGTTTCATTTCTAAAACATTCATCTGTCTGCTCTTTGCCACTAACTAGCCACTAAAGTGCTACTCTGTCAGGCACTGAGCTAAATATTCTGAATACAAAGCTGTACAAAAGACACACACCTGCCCTCAGTGGGTAGAAAAAGTAGACAAAAAAAAAAAATTTTACCAAGTAAAATACAGCCAGACAGGAACAGAGTACAGGAGATATACAAGGAATGGTTTCCTGAGAGCCTAGTTCATATTATTTGGTTGTTCTTCTACCCAAAGCCCTATACAGATTTAATGCAATCCCCATCAAGATATCAATGTCATTCCTCATGGATATAGAAAAAAGCAATTCTCAAATTCGTATGGAATAACAGAAGACACAGAATAGCCAAAATATTACTCAGCAAGAAGAAGGAAACAGGTGGTATCTCATTTTCTAACCTGAAATTATACTATAGAGCTATAGTAACAAAAATAGCATGATATTGGTATCAAAACAGAGCTGAAGACCAATGGAATAGAATATAGGATTCTGAAATAAACCCCTACACCTTTAACTGTCTGATATTTGATAAAGGGGGCAAAAGCATAGTGTGGAAAAAGGATAGCCTGTTCAGCAAATGGTGGTGGACAAACTGGACAGCCATATGCAGACAACTGAAATTGGATCCTTACCTCTCTCCCTGCACAAAAATTAAATCAAAATGTTTCAAACCATGTTAAAACAGAAACTTTACAATTGCTTGAAAAAGAAGTAGGATCAACACTACATGACACAGGGATCGGCAACGCCTTTCTTAACAAGACTCCCATGGCGCAAGCATTGAAGAATAAGAATAAATGAATGGGATGCAATTAAACTAGAAAGCTTTTCCACAGCTAAAGATTTAGTCAAGAGTGTCAAGAGAGATCCTACAGAATGGGAGAAAATCTTTGCCTGCTACACCTCAGACAGAGGGCTAATATCCAGAACATACAAAAAACTAAAAAACTAAACACCAAAATCACAAATAATCCAATCAATAAATGGGCGAAGGAATTAAAAAGAAACTTCTCAATAGAGGAAGTCTAAAAAGCCCATGAACATATGAGAAAATGCTCTACATCACTAGCAATCAGAGAAATACAAATCAAAACTTCAATGAGATTCCACCTCACTCCTGGTCAGAGTGGCAAAAATGAAGAATACAAACAATGATAGGTGCTGGAGGGACTGTGGGAAAAGAGGAACACTGTCACATGGCTGGTGGGACTGCAAACTGATACAGCCACTCTGGAAAGTAGTGTGAGACTCCTCAAAAAATTAGGGCTGGAATCACCTTATGACCCAGCTATCCCACTCCTGGGTATTTTCCCAAAAGAGTTAGAATAGGCATATTATAGAGATACAGCTTCATCAATGTTTATAGCAACTCAATTTACTATAGCTAAATTATGGAACCAACCCAGTTGCCCCTCACTTGATGAATGGATTCAAAAACTTTGGTACATATATACAATGGAATTCTACTCGGCTACTAGAGAAAACGATATTATGGCTTTTATAGCCAAACAGATGGAGATGGAAACAATTATGCTAAGTGAAATATCCCAAACTCAGAGACTCAAGGGCCAAATGTTCTCTCTCATTTGTGGAAGCTAGAATACAATCAGAAATAGTATGATAGATGGCTAAGCTAATAACAACCTCAAAATGTATGAATTTTTACACGAACAGGGGAAACCTTGCCTAGGATGTGAGGAGAAGGGGGACAGAGAGGGGAGGAGGGAATAGGAAGGATATCAAGGAGACTGGAGGGAGGGAGTATGAGGAAATCAACTAGAGGGGAACCTTCGACTTCCATGAGAAGTCCACTGAACATGGGAGGTTTATAGGGGGAAACTTGGAACCATGGGGAACCCAAGGGGAGAAATCATGGAATGACATTGGCCTTGGCTTGCTCTGTCATTATACATTTGTTCTTGACTGTTTGATAATGATTCCCTAAGTAAGTCCATATTAAGAAATTAAAAAATAAAAAATAAAAATTCATTATTTTTTAAAAAGAAAGGAAAGAATACTCCATAAGGATTCAAAACTTCATTATACCACAAAATACAAAGTAATCCCATCCAATGTAATATCACTGTCCTTCAAGTATTAAAAGATACAAAGAAAAAAAGAATTTTTACTATTTTAATTTGGGGGGGGGCACCAGGGATTGAATCCAGGACCACTTCACCACTGAGGCATGTCCCCAGCCATTTTTTAATTTTGAGATAAGGCCTCACTAAGTTGCTGAGGGTGGCCTCAGACTTGTGATTCTCCTGCCTCAGCCTTCTGAGTCAGACTTTTTACTGTATGTAACTATATTAGTGGGAGGTGGGAGAAATGTTGGTCAAAAGTACAAACATTTAGTTATAAGACATATAAGCTCTAGAAATCGAATGCACAGTGTGGTGACCTAGTTAATAAGACCATACCGTTCACCTGCAATTTGAGAAGAGAAATTTTAAGTGTTTCCCCCACAGACACACAGATGTATATGTCACTACATGACTATAGTCAATATATATGACTATCATGTCATTCACCTTGAATATATAAAATACAACTGGCTATTGGGTTATAAAGCTAGTCACTGTTTCCTACCCTTATATTTTAACATTGCTAAAGCTTTTGTCAATTCAATATTTTTTAACAACAAGTTTTTGAGAAACTTTGAAAAAATAAAATATGTAACGCTATCAGATTTGAAATCCCTGAATAGGAGGAGCCTGGTGACAACAAAGCAAATAAAGAATTTAAAATAAGACCTTTATCCTAAAGAGGTAATCTGGGGGTTTCGTATGATAAGAATCATGGAGCAACATTCATAGATCTGTTTGAAACAATCAGGAAGTGATGGCAAGTGATTCAGTTATACTGCTATCAATCTAAAATTTAAGATCCATGCCTCAATCTGTACAATTAGTAGGGAAAACCAAGGCAATATTTGCTATAAATACAGACAGAAAAATTACCACAAAAAGTAAAGAGAGCTGGGAAAATAAATCTAAAATCCATAAATTCTATAAAACCATCCCAGCAATCATAAATATGATAATATTTGAGAGTGAAGCAGATCTGAGTGCATTCTCACAGGGCAAGAACAGGTTATCTGTGACAGAGGGACAGTAGGTCTGAAGTAAACTGGACCTACTGGATTAGTATGCAATCATCCTCTCATCTTTTTCTTCATCAAGCCATCAATGCACAGAAGAAAAGAAAGTTTGAAAGTTTAGAAGTTATTTCAACCCCCATTTCTAGCTGGCTATCACATATCACAAATAAAAAGCAAAGGGGAGTGGGAGAAACTATTGAGGTATTTAAGAACGGTGTCTAAACAATTAAGAAGTAAAAAGTAATAAGGGATTTGAACTGAATAGCTATATTTACATTTAAATGGTGTTGTATTAAAATATCTCTGGTTCCTTGCAACACCAAATTCTACAAATATCAAATGCAGTTATTGAGCAGTATATTATTTCTTAGTAGATAATCTTATAGCACCATCTTCTGGTATAATATTACCAAGCATAATCTAACAATCAGAAAATCACAATCATGTTATAAGGCTAGTTTTACTTAGTAAACTTTTATGGACCATGAGATTTTAAAATTCAAAACACAGTAACAAACTGGATAACTAAAGATGTTCTCTATTAAGCAAGAGCAGGTTACCTAGTGCTGGTCTCATTAATGCATTCCAATCTGGGAGATAAAACTGAAACGGAATCAAGATTGTCTAAGGGTTCAGAAAATGGAAGACTAAAAGGAGGTTTGCCAGATTAACACAATGTAAGCGTGATGGATACTATCAAGATGTCTAATACTACCCAGATGCAGTGACACAATCCCAGTGACTCAGGAAAATGAGGCAGGAGGATCACAAGTTTGAGATCAGCCTGGGCAACTTAGTGAGACCCTATCTCAAAATAAAAATTAAAAAAAAAAAAAAGGACTGGGGATGTAGCTCAGTGACAGCATACCCCTGCATTCAATCCAAAGTACCAGGTGGGGTGGGGGAAGACTTCTGAGACTGAAATGCTGGCACATGGTAGTAATAGCCACAAGCAGTACCATATCAAAGAAAAGAACAAAAAACTCTTAAATGAGGCAAAGATACATACAAGGAAGAAATAAATTTAACAGTGTAAATTTTAACCACTAGGGCTGGAGTGGTTGCTCAGTGGTTACAACATTTGCCTGGTATTTCTCAAGTATGCAGGTTCAAATCCCAGCACCACATACACAACCAAGTGTCAGAGCAACAAAAGCCACATGAAAAACTAAATAAAACTGAGTCTGTATTTCTATCTCTCACTGTCCCTCTCTCTTTTTAAAAAAAATTCTATCCAATAGAAGCCATAGGAAAAAAAAATATATATATATATATATCAGTGGAAGGGTACCTGCCTAGCACTCCTGAGGCCCTGGGTTCAACAGGAAGGGAGGAAGGAAGAAAATGAGGGGAGGGAGGGAGTAAAAGACAAATATACATACATATATAGTTGTAAGACATAATATCCCTTAATGCTTAATTTAGTCCTAACTACATATAAACGAATAAACAGTGAAGAGAAAGGCAACAGTGGTTATTTGCTCGGAAGTTGCTGTTTTTAGCTAATATTTATAATCTGTTTACTAGGGCTGGGGATGTAGCTTACAGCAACTGCATACCAAGCACAGGAACTGAGTTCCACCCCAAGCGCAGCAAAAAGAAAACAGAAGAAAATCTGCTTACTACACACCACACTCTGTACTTCACATTTTTAACTAATTTCTTTTAAACTAACTTAGATAAGTCCATTTAGTTTTTCAGCTGAGAGAACTGACATTTGAAAGTTAACCAACTGGTCAACTGGTCAGTGGTTAAGAAGTGGCCAGGTGGCAAAGCCACACATAAAGCTGGTTTGACTGACCCCAGAGCCCACAGACTACGATTACTTGCAACTTACTATACCCAAACTGATCTGCATGAAACATAAACAGAACAGTGATGTATTCAGAATGCACTATCACTGAAATCAGATAATCTGACTCCACCACTGATCCCACAATTTGAGGTAAGAAACACACAGCATTTTTAAGTTAATTTTCAATGCAGCAGCCTCACAGCAAACATGTATATATCAGCTACAGTTTTAGCTTGTTTAATCCCCATAACAGTCCTAAGACACTGATATTGTTATCATTCCACTCTACAGAGGAGAAAACTTATGCCTAGGGATAACCAAAATAACAATAACTAAAAAGGTGCCAGGCTTTGAACCAGACCAAGGGGCTGCAGGCTATGCTCATACCCACAACTCTGCTGCCCTAAGCTACATCATACCTTAGATTGAGTATTCTGTGGCTGCCTTCTGCAAAGACAGCCAGGACGATGGTGCCCACTGCCTGGCGCACTGGCATGGCACTTCCATGTGTGTGACGCCATCTGGTTCTACCTACTCTACTAAACAGTATGCTGTGGCCACCTTTTTCTTCAATTAGTCTACGTAAGCAAAAAATTCTGAACAGCTTAGTCTAGATTTTAATAAAAGAAAACTAAACCCGAAAGCAAATATTATGAAAAGAAAATCAGAGAAATACTAACCAACCACCTGCTCCGCAACTCACCTTGAAGTACTTCCCTCTCATTCGAGTCATGTTCATCAGCATAACTCCAGAGTTGACCCCAGTTTTCCCATAGTACGGATGCCTGGCAAAGCGATTGTACCATCCAATCCGCGGCTCCTCGTGTTCTGGTGCCATGGCAGCAATTTGTGTGGAATTGAACTTCTTTAGTAAAGACCAAATATCATCAACAGGCCGTAAAAAAAGGATATCAGTGTCGACATACAATAGTGAGTCAACTTCTTTCAGGATTAACTATGAGGAGAAATATTGGCAACAGTGAGTATGATTATAAAATCATAATGATTTAATTTAAAAAATATAAAAGAGGATATAATTACATAAGATATACCAAAAGAAATGTTAACTGACATTAATTTTTTCAAGTACAGTAATTTTTCCTAATCTGTCATTTTTGACAATAGCATACATAAAGATATTATATGCTAACTTTTATATCTACTGTTAGAGAAGCTAGGAAAACAAACCAAACCAGAAAACTCAAAACTCAACTGGGAGGATAAAAGCATTATCCTCAAAGATCAGGAAAACCATTGTTTTTCATAATGGAAAATAACACTAACATAAAGGGGATCCTTATCTCAAATCTGAATTTCCTAGCATGCAAAATAAACCAATACAAATTAAGGTCTTCCGAGCTTGTTCCCTTAGTGTGTAACATCAACCTTAACATCATTTTGGTATCAACTAGTAGGAGTTGTAGACCAAAGTGGAAGCTATGCCATCAACTCCAGAGTCCATGGTCTGATTTCCACGCTTACTATCTCCCAATAAGTCAAAGAAAATGTGCATGGAACAATGAAGACAAGAACTGCCTCAGAAGGAAAACTGGCCACTGTGCACTTTTTGAGGGATGATTCATCTTCAATGCGTACCTTCCATAGCAATTTTCAAGGGTCACTTCTTATTTTTGCCTTTCCCACAAATTTTATAATCCAGTGTCTGCAAACTCAAAATGTACTGCCTCTCCTGTCTGTAAGATCTGATGCTGGGGTCAACCTACACCTTTTCGAGTAAGAATACAATGAGCACAAGAGTTTGATCCTCAAGCAGCTCCTTTGCAAAGTCCATCACCTTAATCACCTCCTTTCTCCCTTGTGTATTATCAACTGATTTAATATCAGGGTTGGGGGGAACTCTGATGGTTTGACTGCAAGAGACTGAGCATGGAAGGTCCACTTACTCACAACCTCAATTAAAAGGGGATAACTGTTACTTGTATGTATTGGTTACTTTAAGAGAGAGTGAGAACTGCTTATAATATCAACATTTTGCTTCTGTACCACGACACATAATCTGTTTACAGATTACTGTATTCTTAGCAGACTGGAAAGATGCTGTATAAACTTCCAAGATCAAGGCTGGAAGCCACTGCCAGTTGGGTGCCCAATGTAAGGTTATATAATAACCACATCAGTACTTTCTACAGTTCCTTTTGGGAAAAGAAGGCATGAACATAGTTTACATTAGTTGTTCTTATCCATCTATTTCAAAGGAAGAGTTCAGCAAAAAACTATCATTTGGAAAAATAAAGCAACAAAATTGGGGGAAAAAAATAAAACCAGGGTTTATTACCAGAGAATACTACCAAACCACAGCTCTACTTAATAAATGCTTCCCATTTTCTCTTTGACTCCGCTTGCCTTAAATTTTGTTACTACATTTGAGTATCAGTTTGAAAATGTAAACTGACATGGTATAAGACAGAAATGTCATTCAATAATGCAATCTACCTAATTTCCCAAGCTGTATGTGCAGTCTGCAACCTGAAGCTAATACTACCAATTTACATCACTGGCAAGAGGACTGGCCCCATTAAGATCTGACCTCTATTCCTTCTTAGAGATAAAACAGTTGAAGCAACTGAATGAGTTATACATATAAGAAATGTAACTTCTACAAAAATTATTAAAAATTTACTTATTTTTGTGTATGTATGTTTTAGTCAGCTTTTTTGTTACTGGGACTGAAAGACCTGACAAGAGCAATTTTAGAAGGAAAAGTTTATTTAGGGCTTCATGGCTTCGGAGCTCAGTCCATAGGAGGCTGGCTCCATTCCTTGGGGCTCAAGGTGAGGTTAAACATCGGGGCAGAAGAGCATGGCAGAGGGAAATGGGTCAAGGCATTACCAGGAAGTAGGGAGAGTCCACCCAGATATGTACCCAAAGGCGCCCCTCAATGACCCACCTCTTCCTGCCACACCCTATCTATCTGCTTTCAGTTGCCAGTTTATCCCTAGGAGGGGATTAACTCATTCATTGTCACACACGAGTTTTTGGGAGACACCTTTCATCAAAACTATAAAAGTGTAGTACTGGGGATGGAACTTAGAGTCTCACATGTGCTAGGTAAGCACTCTACCACTGAGCTATATCTCTGACCCCAAATTGTTCATTTTTAACAGTATTTTTATTGCAGCTTTGAATTATTCTATGTGAATTTTTTTCTTAAAGAAAGAGAGTGACAGTGAGAGAGCGAGAGAATCAATTTTATTTAGTTTTTCATTGGGCTGTCACTGCTCTGACACTTCGTTGTACCCTGGTGCTGCAGTTCGAACCCGTGGCCTCACGCATGCTAGGCAAGCATCATAACTGCTGAGCCACCACTCCAGCCCCTTCTGTGTGAAATTTTTTCTTGTGTTCAAAAGGAAAACAGCACATGCACATTTGTTTTTGTTTTTGTTTTTTTAAGGACTATTTTCTTTTTTTTTTAAGAGAGAAAGAGAGAAAATTAATTTTATTTAGGTTTTCATGAGGCTTTTCGGTGCTCCGAGACCTTGTTGTGTACGTGATGATGGGGATTGAACTCTCGTACTTGTGCATGCCTGGCAAGCACTGTAACCGCTCGCTGAGCCACGCCCCAGCCCACACATGCGTATTTATATAGCTAGATTTACATGTTAACTGTTCATAAATAAGCTGTGTAAAAGTAAGTTTCAAATTAAAAAAAAGAAAAAGCTGGGGGAAAAACTTACTGGCAAGAATAACCTCTGGGAAGCACATGGTTTAAAGAGTTTTTTCCACTCCACTGCATTCTCATTTGGAAAGGTAATGGGGTATAACGTGTAATTAAATGTTTGTAGAAATGACCAACTGTCAAGCTGAAAAACAAAAAATAATATTCTCTTTAAAAAGAAAACAGTTTAGATTTTTTTTACTTTCAATTTTTTCTGTAATATCAAAACCAATAGCTTCAAATAAAAGAGCTAAAAATTAAGATCATGTGCACTTTACATTATATATTCAAAAGAAAGAGTCTCTTCCACCATTTTCCCTGTTTTTATTCAAAGTCTAAAAGTCATTGTAATATGCCAGATAGACTTCACCATTAAGATCCAAGACACAATCAAAGTTATCAGGTTATAGATCAAAAAATTAGAAAGTTGAAAGAGCTTTGCAAGCTTTCATATCCCTTAGCTTTTTACCTGTGTGAATTCTCTCAATCCCTAAACAAAATAATATCAGGAAAATTAAGCACTAATTTTATTACTGTAATATACATAATATAAATGTTTACACTCAAAGTCAGACTAATATGAAACTAATTTGTCCATTTATGCATAGTTTCAATGTGCATGGATATTCCTTATTTAAAAAATTTTTGATAATTATATAGTCAATGCTTTTTTTTTTGTATTGCAGACTGAACCCAGGAGTGTTATAACCACTGAGTCACGTTCCCAGTCCTTTATATTTTGAGACAGGTTCTCCCTAAGTTCCTGAGGCTGGCTTTGAATATGCAATCCTCCTGCCTCAACCTCCAGAGTCCGCTGGAACTAGAGGCATGCACCACTGCACCTGGCCCAATTCTTTAAAAATGACTATAAAACAAAAAATATATCTGAAAAACTATAACAAACATATGCTCTTCGAAATCTTGAACTGCTTCAAACTCAGTTAAGTAATACCTATTATTGTTATTTCAACAGAATTGTTTCTGGTTAATTTGGGAGTTTTATTTTGTTTTACAATGCTGCCCAGGCTGGCCTCAAACTCCTAGGCTCAAGGGATCCTCCTAACTCTGTTCCCTGAGTATCTAGTACCATAGGCACCTCCACTAATCTACCAGGCCTGGCTTTAGAATTGTTGATTCAAACTACCTAAAGAGCACCCAGAAACAACTGGGGTGGAGAGAGGGGCAGAGGACTAAATAGTTTCTATAGCAGGTTGTTTCAGAAAACAATCCAGATAAAGATGATTTTTTTTTTTTAATCTGGTTGGTTTTTCTGACAGTTGTGTATGTGGTGCTGGGGTTTGAACCCAGGTCCTTGCACATACTAGGCAAGTATTCTATCACTGAGCCACCGCTCCAGCCCTAAAGATAATCTTTATGAGTTATGACTGCATTCAGGCCATTTTAAAAACTAGTACCTTCCAGCATAGTTTACATTAATACCTGTGTCCCAATATTCTGCTTTGGTATCTCTTTCAATTATTTTAAAAGACTAGCACTGGGCTGGACCAGTGGCTCAGCAGTTATGGCACTTGCAGCACTTCCCTGGCATGCATGAGGACCCAGGTTCAAGCCCCAGCACCACATACACAACTAGGTGTCAGAGAAACAAAGGCCAGATGAAACTAATAAATAAGTGGCTGGAGCAGTGGCTCAGTGATTATGGCCCTTGCCTGGCATGCACAAGGATGTAAGTTCAAACCCCAGTACCACGTACACAATGAAGTATTGAAGCAAAAAAAATCACATGAAAAACTAAACAAAACTGATTATCTCTCTCTCTCACTGTCCCTCTTTAAAAAAAAAAAAAATTAAATAAATAAAAATTGAGTCTCACTCCTCTCACCCTCTCCCTATCTCTTTATTTTTTTTTTAAAGGGGTAAGGGAATAACTCTTTTTTTTTTTAAGAGAGAAGGACAGAGAGAGAGAGACAGAGAGAATCAAATTTTATTGAGCTTTTTCACATGGCTTTTTTTGTTGCTCTGACACTCAGCTGTGTACATGGGTTGCTGGAGTTTGAACCCTTGTACTTGCGCATGCCAGGCAAGCGCCGTAACCACAGAGCCATCGCTCCATCCCACCCTATGTCTTTAAAAGGGGAAAAAAAGACTAGCACTTTTATTTTCCCTCCTACTCATAAACCCTTGTAATATTAACTTTAAAATAAAACTTTGTGCATTTTTCATTTAACATTATAATATTTAGCTACTTTTTATACTAAAAGCATGTCACACCAAATATTTGATATTCTTTCATCAAAAGCAAAACCAAACATTCTTGGTGCTGCTTATTATAATCAAAGAAAATCTAAGTTTCAAAATGTGGTACAGAAGTTACATCTAAGAAGACAAAAATGATTCACTTTTTTAATTATATTGTCAAGGGCTTCCACAGTTAGTAGCAATCTGTTACTACTCTCTCAACTTAACAAGATTAATTACTCGACATTTTTAAAAACAACCTAGATAGAGATCAAGATCACAAAAATATGTAACAAAAATATAGATAACAGAAATATTTTTAAAATTTAAGTAAACCTTCATACTTCTTTTTTTTTTTTTAAGAGAGAGGGACAGTGAGAGAGACAGAGAAAGAGAGAAACAACTTTATTTAGTTTTTCACATGGCCTTAGTTGCTCCACCACGCAGTTGTGTACGTGGTGCTGGGGTTTGAACCCGGGTCCTCGTGCTTGCCAGGCAAGCGCCGAAACCGCTGAGCCACCGCTCCAGCCCGCCTTCATACTTCTTGAAATCACAAATTCAGGCAGAAGCCAGTCACGGTGGCATGCGCCTGTAATCCCAGCAGCTTGGGAGTCTGAGGCAGGAGGATCACAAGTTCAAAGCTAGCCTCAGCAACTAGGCCCTAAGCAACTTAACAAGACCCTGTCTCAAAATAAAAAATTAAAAAAGGGCTGGGAATGTGGCTCAGAGGTTAAGCACCCCTGGATTCAATCCCTGGTACCAAAAATAAAATTTAAAAATTTGGTAGAAAACCAAAAGACACAAAATCATAAGTAGTATTTTTTCCTTGACATAAACTAATTTGCTTGACTTAGTAGGGGTGAGGGAGAAGAATAAGAAAGAATGAATAGTCATTAGCACCATCTTTATCACCATCTCATAACTCTAGGTAGTGGGATTTTAGGTGAATTTCTCTCTTTTGTATGTTCTCCTCCCTGTATCTGATCTCTGATTCGTGTACAGTAAATTTTTGTTGTTGTTGTTATTAAGGTTGCAAGGCTGCCCTGATAAAAAGTCTATTTTCTACCCTAATAACTAACTAGGTATGGTCATATGACTAAATTCAGATCAACGGAACATTGGATTGACAAAAGTATCACAGCTACACCTGGATAATATCCTTCAAGAAAGGAAAGACATTGTCCTTCTTTGCTCATTCCTTTCTTCTCACATTGGATAGACTATGGGCGTGATGGCTGGAGCTTCACTAGCCATCTTGGACCACAAGGTAGAAGCCTCATGCTGAAATGACTCAGCCACAATCAGGAAAAAACAGAGGCTACTTTTTTATGTGAGAGTAATAAACTTTTATCTTGACTACTTCTAAATCAAAACATCCTGGATCTATAATAAGTAAATTAAAATTTTCATGCTTGGCAAAGAACTTTAAGTTGCCTATTCCTGTTTAAAGACAAATCTTCCTCTCACACTGCAGATCTGTACTCCAAGGTGGAAGTAGCTACCAGGAGCTCACTCCATTCTAGGAGGGCAGAGTTGCAGAAAAATATTTCTGTACAATGAAGGAACAAAACATTCTACTATACCGTATACTGAATATTCAACTCTACACCTTGACTAAGTCTCAAATACTTACTCTGCCTTTAAAGCTATCCTGTAGTTGATCCTCAGCAAAAATATGGAACTGAAGAGGTTTGATGCTGAAAATGAGAGCTGACTTCAGCATGGTCAGAGTTTCTTCCAGTCTTTCACCACAGGCAACTACAGCAAGGTGCATTTTCTCTAGAGGCTGTATTTTCAAACTGTACCTAACAGAAAAGAAAAACACATTTTCCAACAATTTTAGCACATTTTCAAGAATATGGTATTTTGACCAAGTTCAAAAACAAGTTCAAAACTTCTACTTCAAAGGCACAAAAAATTAAAATTGCAACACTACAGTGTGGAATCAATCAACTACATACTTCCATACTTTCGGTCTTTGACTGCTGATGTTGCTCACTAGGAACCACTAAACACAAAAATGTAATATTCTCTCAGTTCTCCTCAGAATACATGAGCCACACCTCTGTCACTGCCACACAGGATAAAAGTTAACTCGTTACTCATGCAGGATGCCTTATGCCCTGCGGGCCTAATGCTCGCAAAGAGACTGTGCAGAAAAAGATACTTAAACATTCTTATTTCATCTAAACCAATGGATCACTGTGATACAAATCAGCCATGATTTCATCCATAAATCTTTCATTATTATATCCTGTCTTAACCCACGGCTGATGATGAGAAATTTCCTTCACATGTTTTCAGCATCACACATTCAGTCCTACTTACCAAATACTTGGCAAGATGCAAATATTTCTAAAAGGACCTAAAGACTAGAGCGGTGGCTCAGTGGTCAGAGCACTTGTCTGGCATGTGCAAGGATCTGAGTTCAAACCCCAGCAGGACATACACAACTGGGTGTCACAGGAACCAGAACCAGATGAAAAATAAATAAAAGTTGATTCTCTCTTAATAAATAAATAAATGGATCTTAATAAATAAATAAACATTACAGCAGAACACTAGTATGTCTTCTTGGAAGGAAAGATGTCCTGAGTCTCAGTTAATGGCTTAGACTCACAACCCTCCCCTAACATCAGGCTTCAGTGGCCTCGACACCCTTTGGTCTCTGCTGTGTCACTGCTCTCACTCAGCTGGTGTGGGTATCACTGTATCTTGCTTAGAGTTCTCCATCCTTTCCCACTGGCAGCGTGAGACAGAAGTAAGACCCCCTCCCTTCCCTTGCCTGCACCCTCCGACCCCTCCCCTTTCTGTTGAGCCCATGAGCATGAAACTGAACCCGAATCAGTGGAGGGGAGACCACCTATGTTTTTGTATCTATAATAGAGATATGAATCCAGTTCTTCTCAAAGCAGCAGAAGCCAAAGAGACTCAACTGAAGACAAGGCAATCAAGACAACAATTTTTTTTTTTAAGAGAGAGGGACAGTGGGAGAGACAGAGAAAGAGAGAAACAGCTTTATTTCGTTTTTCACATGGCCTTAGTTGCTCCAACACTCAGTTGTGTACGTGATGCTGGGGTTTGAACCCGGGTCTTCATGCTTGCCAGGCAAGCGCCGAAACAGCCGAGCCACCGCTCCAGCCACAAGACAACAATTTGATAGAACTCTGCCACCTCATGTTCCTGGTAATTGCCCCCCAGCTCCTCCCTCCCTGGTGGAAAAAAGACCTTCATTCATTCATTTATTAAAACGTCATGATTTAAAAATCTTCATTACTACATCAGATTGCTTAACTGGTTGTAACTAGATCTAACCTTCAAGTCAAATGCCAAGAAAAGATTTTAAAAGTAAGCTATAATGGTCATATGTTGTTGGGCACAGAATTTTCCACATATGAAGATAAAAAGTACAGTAAATCTTCTAGCAGGGGAAAAAGTCCCTCTAAAACCAGTCACAAGGGGGCTGGAGTGGTGGTTCAGCAGATTAGAGTGTTTGGCATGTGTGAGGACTCAAGTTCAAAACCCAACACCACATACACAACTGGGTGTCAGAAAAACCAGAACCAGATGGAAAATAAATAAAAAACTGATTGTCTCTCTTTCTCCCTCTATTTAAAAAATAAATAAATAAAACAAAAGCAGTCCCAAGGGACTCCTCTTCCCAGGCCTTTCAGTAAAGGCTGTTTTCGTTACACCGCCAGCGCTCTTTCTACCCATCTCTGCAGGAAAACTGTCAACTACACTGCCTTTCTTCTCTTATGTGACCCTTTTTAGTAAAAAACAATATAATAGCAGACTCCAATACCTAAACTGACAAAATAAAACATACTTTAAAGATGTCTCTGCTCACACCCCAAGGACAGGAAAATCAATTGTAACTGGAAGAAATCTAATGTTAATCAGGAGCCGTGGAACACACTGTTCTCCCAATAACATAAGGCAGAAGAATTGCAAGTCTGAGGCCATCTTCAGCAACTTAGCAAGACCCTGTCTCAAAATGAAGAAAGAAAAGGGGCCAGGGATAGTGGCACACATCTGTAATCCCAACTACTCAAGATACTAAGGCCCTAAGCAACATAGCAAGACCCTGTTTTAAAATAAAAAAGAAAAAGGGTTGGGAGGTGGCTCAGTGGTGAAGCACCTCCGGGTTCGATCCCCAATACCCATAATAGTAATAATGAAATAAAAAAAAAAGGGATGGGGAATAGCTTAGTGGTAGAGGGTCCCTGGGCTCAACTCCCAGAAAAAAGGTAGGAAGGGAGGGAGGGAAAGAGAAGAAATGAAATTAAATCTAAGCTTCTATACTAAAGAAGTGGTAACTGAAACCTTCTGAACAGTCACAGGAAGCAGCCGTTTAGATTCTACCAACAGAATGATCTACTCTGGTCAGGTTTGTAAAAATATGCTGTATTTTAACTACAGTATGAATTAGTGTCTTTGTGGATTTGAAGATAGGTTATCCAAAAAAAATTTTTAAATCAAACCTATTTTTCTATTTAATTAGAAGAATTTTCAGATAATTCAAAGATAATAACAGAGGTTTCTAATGGTTAAATGTGGCATAACCTGAACATCAAAGGCATGACAGTAATGAGAAACGTATCAAATTTTTAAAATGAATTTATGAGTTCAAAGTCACATTAAATAAAGGGTCAAAGGGCGAGGGGTGGGGATTGAACTCTTCTTTTTTAAGGATGAATACCAAACAATAAATGTAGAGAGAATGGCAGAATTATAAAAATCACTATCATGCAATCATCCTTGGAATGGATCATCCAGACTGAAAAACCACAGCAACAGAGTACTTCCCACATGTTACAGAGGGAAAGACACTGCTAAGGGGAGAAAGGGAGAGTATCACCTTAACCCATAGTCAGACTTGGAAAAAAATAAATGTTAAGTGTCGAACAGTAGCTGCCTCCTGACAGTATGGTCAAAGAAGAGTCTTTCCTATGCAGTAGCAGGCCCAAAATCCTAGTCTATTTATGAGAAGAGAGGCAAATTCAAATTAAGGGCCATTCTGCAAAACACAACAAAATTATCATGTCACAAAAGACGCCATCACCACCTACCCCTCCACATACACAAAAGTGAGGGTACGGTTCTAGAATAAAGGAGACCACATAGATAAAACTGGTGAACACAGTGTACGATCCTTGACTGGGTGCTGAATGGGGAGGAAAACTGAAAAGGCCATTAACAGGAATAGAAATATGTTCTATCAGTGTTAAATAACATGAGGGACAATTTTATTAGAGTTATATATATTAGAAAATGCCCCTCGTTCTTAGGAGATCTATGCTAAGGACACGTGTTTAAGGGTGTACCATATGCCTGCAACTGCCTCTCAAATGCTTCAGCCCGAGGTCAAAACGCTACTAATAGGTAAACAGCCAGGTGAAGACCACAGATGCACCTACTGCACTCTTCTTGCAACCTTTGTGGAGTTTAGCCTTCTCGGAGCAAAAATTGATGGGGGGAGTGGGAATCACACAAAATAGCACTTAAAGAATGTGCTGAATGACAAATTCTAATACAGATACTGTTAACATATTTCAAAGCCTTAGGAATCACCTTATTTTAAATAAATTTCAACGTAAATGAATTGTTACCATTTTTCTGCTACTTTTTAATTTAGACAACACAAATGGTTTCCAATGTGTTCTTTTAGCCTATTAAGTTAGTATGCTGTCTATAAAAAAGGATGTATAATATTTAAAATAGGAATTAGCATTAATATGAAATATATAAAGTCAAAAAACAAAATAAATATTCTAATAACAATCTCCCCAAACTAAAAAAATAACTGCATGAATGTATCTTTAAAAACTTGCAATTGAACAAAATAGAAAACTACATTTTGAAACACTAACAATAATTTCCAGGGGCTGGAGCGGTGGCTCAGCGGTACCATGCTTGCCTGGCATGAGGACCCGGGTTCAAACCCCAGCAACGAAAACCAGATGAAAAACTAGATAAAGTTGATTCCCTCTCTCTCTCTTTCTCACTCTCCCTCTTTTCTTTAAAATAATAATAATAATAATAATAATTTCCTTAAGGTATAGCTTTTAAAAATTCTCTTAATATAAAAAGACTTGTGTTGAATTATTCAGGGTAAAAGTAAAGAATTGAATATAAATCACTTTTGAAACAAAATACAAAATTTTGTTTTGTTATGGAAAAAGCATAATAATAAAATCTAAACATTCAACTTGAAATATAAGCATTAACTTTTTTTAAAGAGTGAGTGAGAGAGGGAGGGAGAGAGAGAGAAAGAGACAATTTTATATCTGGTTTTTGCTATTCCGACACCCATTTGTGTATGTGGTCCTAGGGTTCAAACCCGGGTCCTCACTCACGTGGGGCAAGGCTCCTCCCTCTGAGCTACCTCTCCAGCACCACAAGCATTAGCTGCTGCTGCCTCCTTTTTTTTTTTTTTTTTTTTTTAAGAGAGAGAGAAAGAATCACTTTTATTTAGGTTTTTCATGTGGCTTTCATTGCTCCAACACTGTTGTGTACCTGACGCCAGGGTTTGAACCTGTGTCACTTTCTCACGCATGCCAGGCAAGCACTATAACCACTGAGCCACTGTTCCAGCCCCCATGACCATTAACTTCTAAAATAAAATTTTTAAAAAGTTTGTAAAAATGTCTCAAAACAATAAGACCACTCAAGACAACATTGAACCGACCTATGACCAAAGAATTTATGAATCCAAAAACATCAATTCAACAAAAAGGAAGATTACATATTTTAAAGAAAATATCTGCAGTCAATGGCAAAAGCAAAATATTATTATTCTAGAAGTTCATAAAATAGCATTAAAAATTGAATATCTGGGCTGGAGCAGTAGCTCAGCAGTTTTGGTGCCTGCCTGGCATGCACAAGGACACAGGTCCAAACCCCAGCACCACATACACATCAAAGTATCTGAGCAACAAAGGCCACATGAAAAACTACATAAAATTGATTCTGTCTCTCTCACACTGTTCCTTTCTCTTTAGGAAAAAAGAAGAGTCTACTGTAATGAAAAGGTAAGAAAACAAATTAGGAAATACATAAAATATATAAAAAGAGTTCAAAAATTTGTTAAAAAGAATGAACTAGAACACACTAAATTGTGTTCTAAAGTTTTATGGATTTAAGCCTGCACCAGCATTCATTGCTCCAACATTTCCTTGTGTACATTGTGCTGGGGTTTGAACCCACGTACTTACACATGCCAGGCAAGCACTGTAACCGCTGAGTCTCTGCTCCAGCCCCTACAATAAACTTCATTTCAATAATAACAAAATCATTGTTTCAATGTATTCGTTTTTATATGACTTGAACTTTAAAAAAAATATATCATTTCTTTACAATATTTTAATCCTGCTAGACATGGCGGCACACAGCTAATCCTAGCAACTGAGGAGGCTAAGGCAGGAGGATGACAAATTTCAGACCAGCCTCAGCAACTTAGCAAGGCCCTGTCTCAAAACAATAAAATAAAAAGGGCTAAGGATATAGCTAGGTGGTAAATCACCCCTTGGGCTAAATCCCCAGGACTTAATAATTAATTAATCTTCCTCTGGTGAGAACTGTTAGGCACTGGGGTATGCAAGAAACCCAAATTCCTGATCTCCCACAATTTACAGTCCAGTGAAAAGACAGAATTTTTAAAGAGTTAAGAAAGCATGAGATGGGCCTAGGGAAGATAGATACAATCAAAATATGTTATATGCATGTATGAAAATGTCAACAAAAATCCATTAAAGGAATGATTAATATGCACTGGCAATTAATTTTTTTTAAGTATGGTAATTGCTAATTAGAAAAAAAACAAGTTCATTATACAAACACTTAAACTAGTCTCAAAGTGTTGGGGAATCCATCCAGACCAATGATCCTCTTGATCATGTTATTCACTGGTCACCCAACACCTTGCTAGGCATGGACAGGGCTTAAGAGAACACTCGGTGCTGTCAATTGATCAAGAGTACAAGTGGATAAAGATTCATAATCACAATAGATACATTAAGTGCAAATGAGGAGAGGATATAGGAAAAGGAGGTGCAGTTGGGGGAGATCACAGCAGTTAGGGAAGAGGAGGGAAGAGGCAGCCAGGAGCAATGGGGTGAAGGCAGACGCAGCAAGAGGAATCCATGCAACCGACTTTTTTCACTTTTTATTGTTTCCTTTTCTGTGTAGAAGCTTTTTGTTTTGATGTAATCATTTTTTTTTAAAGAGAGAAGGACAGTGGGAGAAAGAGAAAAAGACAGAATTAATTTTATTTAGTTTTTCATGTGGCTTTCAATGCTTGACACTCTGTAATGTATGTGGTGCTGGGGTTCAAACCATGTCCTCATGCATACCAGGCAAGCACTGGAACCACTGGGCCACCGCTCCCGCCCCAACACTTGTTTCTTTTGTTGAAGATTAGAGCAGGAATGGTACCAAGAGGTCAGCTAATCTAGTACCTTCTTTATCCAAAAGTGAACAAATCCAGTTTGTGTCATAACTTAAAAGGACAATAAACAATGTCATAGCATTTATGTCTTTGTAATCCCATACCCCTGTATTCGATCTTTCTGCTAATAACTAATATAATCCTTCCCAACTGTCCTGTCCACCCATGTTTTTTCAGTACACCAGCTTAATTTTTTTAAAAAGAGGGACAGTGAGAGAGAGAGAGAGAAGCAATTTTTATTTAGTTTTTCTTGTGACTTTCGTTGCTCTGACAGTATACCAGCTTTAAATTAGGTAGGTAATTGCTAGCTCATACTCTCTCTCTCTCTCTCCCTGTGTGTGTGTATGTGTGTGTATGTGTATTTACATATACAAACATACACATCTGTTTATTCTGTTATCAAAACTCAATAACATCTAAAAAAAATTTAGAGCATTTCTACACAGAATGTACTACAAATTAGTGATAACCACAAATAGGAAAAATAGAAACCCCAATCAAAAAATGAATCATTTACTTGTATAATGTTAAATCACAATAAAAGAAATACTTTAATGTTCTATTACAGTATAAGGTTTTAGTTCCTAGTATCTAATCTTACCTACACTGATCTATCAATTAAATTTTAAGTGCCTACCTAAAAGCCGCTTCCCAAAAGCAGTTCATTCCACAAACATCAGAGGGCAGCATCCAATAGGGATTCCAGTAACACTGAGAGAAATCTTTACACCTAACAGCAAGACAGAAATAAGAGTCCTATGTGAGTATCTCAGTTGGGAACTAACAAGGAATTTACTGAATAACACAATAACTTACTATTCTATTTTACAACAACAACAAAGACCCCAAGTTGCTATGGTAACTTGAAGATTTTTTTTTCTAGAAAATCGATTTTTCCCTTACTTAGGGCACTTACTTATTTATTGGGTACTGGGGATTAAACCCAGGGGCAATTTACCACTAAGCAACTTCCCTAGCCCTTTTCATTTATTTTTTGATCTGATTTTTTTTTTTTAAAGAGAGAAAGGGTCAGGGAGAGAGAGAGAAAAAGAGAATCAATTTTATTTAGTTTTTCATGTGGCTTTCATTGCTCCAATACTTTGTTGTGTACATGATGCTAGGGTTCAAACCTGAGTCCTCATGCATGCTGGGCAAGTACCATAACCACCTGAACTACAGCTCCATCCCCTGATTTTTTTTTTTTTTTAAGAGAGAGGGAGGAATGTGAGAGAGAAAGGGAGAATCGATTTTATTTATTTTTCATTTGGTTTCCATTGCTTCGATTGTGTATGCTTAATTGTGTATGAGGAACTGGGATTCAAACACAGGTCATCGCACATGCCAGGCAAGTGCCACAACCACTGAGCCACCGCTCCAGCCCACCTTTTTACTTTTTATTTTGAGAAAGGGTCTAAGTTGCTTAGGGCCTAATTTACTGAGGCTGGCCTCAAAGTTCTAACTCTCTTGCCTCAGCCTCCCAAGTCGCTGGGATTATAAGTGGGTTCCACTGCGTCTGGCAAGTTACCCTTATTTTTATTCATTTATTCTCTTATAAAGAGAGAGAGAGAGAGAGAGAGAATGAATGTCAATTTTATTTACTTTTTTATGTGGCTTTCATTGCTCCAACACTTTGCTGTGTCCACGGTGCTGGGGTTTGAACCCGCATCCTCATGCATGCCAGGCAAGCACTGTAACCACTAAGCAACCACTCCAGCCAGGGTTCTCTTATTTTAAATAAAACTTTAAAATCTTTAGGTTAGATTATACTATAAAATGAGAAAGAGTTTTCTACTCAGGAACTCTCTTGGTACATTAAAATCCTCCCCTCAGATGACACAGACAAAATCTGTCTAATTATTTTCTTCATGGACTACACATATAAACCTAAACAAAATCCATTTCATCCAAAAATTTTTGCTTATCCTGAAACAAAATTAAATGTCACAAATGCCTGGTGGAAAGGGAAAAAAAGATCTTTAAAAGCTTTTACATGAACCCTCAATTCTAGCTACTCGTACAGTGTTTTAAGCTAAAAAATAAGAAATCGTGCTGGTATTCATAGCTTAGTTTCATTTCAACATTATCTGTTTCACTATATTACACAAGCTACAATTGAGGACCAAGATTATAGGGTAGGGGCTGGAGTGGTAGCTCAGCAGTTATGCTGCTTGCCTGGCATGCGCAAGTACACGGGTTCAAACCCCAGCACCCACATACACAACCAAGTGTCAGATCAACGAAAGCCACGTGAAAAACTCAATAAAAACTGATTCTTGGGCTGGAGCGGTGGCTCAGCGGTTTCGGCGCTTGCCTGGCAAGCACGTGGTCCTGGGTTCTAAACCCCAGCACCACGTACACAACTAAGTGTTGGAGCAACTAAGGCCATGTGAAAAACTAAATAAAGTTGTTTCTCTCTTTCTCTCTCTCACTATCCTCTTCTCTTTAAAAAAAAAAAATTATAGGGTAGAGTTAAAAAAAAAAAAAGCCTCATGTTTCAAAAAATGTTTTTCAGGGCTGGCATGGTAGCTCAGTAGTCAGAGTACTTGCCTGGCATGTGCAAGGACACAAGTTGAAACCCCAGCCGCACATACACAACTAAGTGTCAGAAACACTAAAGCCAGATGGAAAAATAAATACAACTGATTCTTTCTGTCTCTTAAAATAAAAAAAAAGGTTTTCACCATTATTTTTTTACAAAGCTTCTAAAATTCACACAGTGAAGGCCTCGGCACTGAAGCAGGTATAGCTGAAGTCAGGGTAAAGCACTCAACTAGGCTACTTCCAATCTCATCACCATGTAGCTTTGTTCTCCATAAACCACTGTTCTGATGTCAACAGGTCTATAAAATTTCAGATTTGCCAGTACCTTTAATCAGAGGTCTCCTGAACTATCAAGGGTGGGAGGCGCAATAAACACTCCTGGGGCTTCATACAGACTGATGAAATCAGAACTTTTGGAAACAGGGTCTGACAATGGTGGGGTTTTTTTGTTTGTTTGTTTGTTTGTTTTTTAAAGAGAGAGGGGCAGTGAGAGAGAGAGAAAGCGAGAAGCAACTTTAGTTTTTCATGCGGCCTTCATTGCTCCAAGATTTCTCTGTGTATGTGGTGCTGGGGTTGAACTCGCATAGTCGCGCAAGCAACGCAAGTGCCATAACTGCTGAGCCACCGCTCCAGCCCCTGACAGTGGTGGTTTTTAAAATGTTGAGAGATTCTGTATACTATTTCACAAAGAAATACTAAATTGGAATTTTAAAATCAATGGAAAAAAGTTAAACTATAATTTGGGTTTCCTTTGAAGAACAGCATAAACAAGTTGTACATCTTAAAAGCTTGATAAGTCAGGGAAAGAAAATGTGTGCACATCACCACTTGATTAGAAAATCTGTGTACCCTCTTAGGCATGGTTAGTATGTTTAAAACTTTACATTGCATAAAAGGGAGTCAAACTCAGTAGCACTGTAACAACTAACACAGTTCTTTCAAATTCAGGTCTTTTCATATTTATTTAAGTATTACAACAAACCTGTTAATGCAGAAACTAACCATTTTTCAGGTATAGACATCACATTGTTATTTCAACAAATGTATAATTAATTTACAATGAACACCTAACATGTAACTTTATTCTAGGGAAAAAATAATTATAACTAAACACTATTCCATCCTGTTCCCAAATTTGCCTGGTCCTAAGGTCTAATTAGAAATGGAGATACAGGATCCTACCCCAGGCATGGTTAACCAAGAATCTCCAGACAAGTGGCTTAAGAAGCTGAATTTTTAACCAATTCCCCAGATAAGTCTTAAGGTCACATATGAATGAGAAACACTGTTTATCATGAGATATCTAGGCTCAGGTTGCAGTTTTTAATCAAAAGAATTGATACTCAGTTGCCTAGTATGCAGGAGGCCCTGGATTTGATACCTAGCATCACACACACATACAAAAAAAATTACTGATACAACTTTTCTTATCATTATTTACTACAACAACTTACATATATCCTTAAAATTGTTTTTACAAATGCTTCGATCAATTCATTAAACACAATTTAGAAAATGTTAACTCCATAAATCACACACCACTGTTAACATTTTGACATCTTTGCTGCCCATATTTTTAAAGTATCTTCCCACAAATATTTGAACACATAGGGGTGCAACACAGTGTCAATTTCTAGGCCCTTGCCTTAACACCACGGCAATGTCCATCTCCTGTTTCTTGGAACACACTCATCTCCATGTTTTAAGACGCCAAAGGCACATGAAGAAGTCATTTAAGAGGATGCAGGTCAACAGCCCCAGCTGGGCTCTGGGCCAAGAGCAGCAACAATTGCTGGCCATGTGAAACTACTAGGTCACTCCCAATCAAAGAATATTAGCATGGCAGTCCTCCTCTCAACAAGAAGTTTTGTTTTCCTCTATCCATTCACTCAATAACTCCATAAATTATCTCCTGCATGACCACATACACAGGCCTAACAATGGAAACACAAGGGTGAGTAAATGGACACAGTTCATTCTATTACGTGGAGACCAATACAGGGTCACCTCGCATATTTTAATGTAGGAGACCTAAGCCAATAAGTTGTTCTTCCCTCTTCCCCTCAGTTAAAAACAGAAAATCCTGGACCTTGTCATCACCTGAAACTGCAATCCTACACTCATGTTGGACTAGTCTCTAATTCTCTGTATCCCATTATATTTGTTTAGAAATAACTCACACCTCCAATCGCAGGCTTCCTGAGTATGAGCTCCCTCTTGTACTTGTTTCCTTCTCTATTCAGACTAGATCACATAGTTCTTCTGTTCACTTTCCTATTACTACAACTTCTACCTCATTCACCAGATCTTTCCAGTAAAATCTCAAATTGAAACCAAGCCATTCATTCGCTTTCTCCAATAACTACTGAACAATTAATGACATGACGATGCTGATTAATTGAACTATAAACTCACTGTCTCCGTGGCTAGCTCCTCAGGCTTCTATCAACTCCATAAGCATTCCACCTGCCCTCTACTGTCCATTTTCTTCTCAGGGATCTGTAAAGACCTCCCTGCATCAATGAGCCCTTCTCTCTCCTTAATCAACATAATGTATATAATTGTTTATCTTCACCCTTATCTATAAAAGGGTTACCAGACTCTTGTCATTTCCCCATGACTTGTCTGCCTCTGAAAGGAAGCAGTAAACACCTCTGTCTCACTCATTGACTTTGACCTTTTACCAGGGACTTGCTTTAGTGAAAGCAATGTGAACACACAAGATATCACAGCATCCGAGTAGAAGTTTCAAATCAGATTGTGAAATTCCACCCAGCCTCGCATTCTTTCTCTGCTATGAGACTGGGCATGTTCTTTATAAAACTGCTTCCTCAGCCTGGGTCCCAGAATGAGAAGATATATACTGCAGAGTCATAGCCATGGGACATATACAGGTACAAGAAGTAAATGTTGTTACAACTGTTCAGATGTTTGGAGCTGTTACAAAGAAAAGAAGAATATAAACCATAATTCCCTTTTAAGGTGTACAATTCAATGGTTTTTAGCATATTCAGAGTTGTACAACCACAACCCAGCAATTCCACTTGTGAGGTACTCAAAACAACTAAAAACATTTATTTACATTTAGAGAAAAACTATACATGAATGTTCAGAACACCATTATTCATAGAGTCAAAAAACAGAAAACCAGGGCTGGAGCGGTGGCTCAGCAGTACGGTGCTTGCCTGGCATGCATGAGGACCTGGGTTCAAACCCCCAGCACCACACACAACTAAGTATCAGAACAACAGAAACCAGATGATAAACTAAATAAAGTTGATCCTCTTTTTTTCTTTCTCAAAAAAAAAAAATGTCTGTCAACTGGGGATGTGACTTAGTGGTTAAGCACTCCTGGGTTCAATCTCCAATACACCCACCCCCAAAGAAAGTGGTATACATACACAATGAAATTTTACCCAATCAAAAAAAAAAAAAAGAATGAAATTATGTTAGGGGCTGGAGCAGTGTCTCAGCGGTTATAGCACTTGTCTGGCATGCGTGGGGACGAAGGTTCAAACCCCAGCACCACACACAAAACGGAATTTTGTCCAAGTAACAAAAGTCACATGAAAAACTAAACAAAAATAAATTAAAATAAAATTGTTAGAAATAACCAAGGTGCCAGAAGAGAAACATGTGCTCAGAAGTGGGTGGACAAGACAAACTTTTCTTCTGACAGAGGGGCATGCTATGGGAACCTAGTCAGAAAGTGTATCTGGGCAGGCAGTCCGCTTGCTATTATCTCTAACCTGAGGCATCTCTGCCCTTCACCCTGACTTGAGGAGCTAAGGGTGAAGGGCAGACTGGCTGAATACTATATTGTGAAAATAGACCACCAGACTTTCTGTTTCTCACAATGATACTGGAGAACATCAGGCTAACTGAAATAATCCAGACTCAGAAAATCAAGGGTTAAGCCAGGCACGGTAGTGCACACCTACAATCTCAGCAACTTGGGAAGGTAAGGTAGGAAGATCACAGGTTCAAATCCAGCCTCAGTAACTTAGCAAGACCCTGTCTCAAAATAAAAAATAAAAATGACTGGGGATGTGGTTCAGTGTTAAGTGCTCCTGGGTTCAATCCCCAATACAAAAAAAAAAAAAAAAAAGAAAGAATGAAAGAAAAATTCCTACAGAAAATAAAGGGTTGAAAAAAAGGATCAAATCAAACTACAAAGGAGACAAGTAGAGGAGAGGAAAGAGATCTAGGAAGAGGAAGGAAAAGGGCAGTACTAGGGAAGAAATGCACCAAATTAGGCAATGCACATCTACAAATATATCACTGTGAATCCCACTTCTATGTATAATTATAAGGCACCAATTTAAAAAAATAAAGAGAAATCAGTAGGTTAGAGGAAGGAGACCAAAAGGAAGACTAAAGGAAAGGGGAGATACCAAGGAATGATATCCATCAAATTATGCTATCTGCATCAATAAAAACTATAAAAATGCAAAAAGTAAATAATAAGAGTATGAAGTATAAATAATTTGAGTAAGGAGGTGTAGCTCAGTAGTACAGTGATTATATAACATGCTCAAGGCTCTGGATTCAAGAACCAGTCTGCAAAATAATTTTTAAAAATTAGTCTTGGGGTCTTAGGAGTTTGCCTGGCCTTCATGAAATCTCAAGGTAAAAAATGTGACGATCCAGCTTCTCCATGTTGTTCATCTACCTACATGACTTCTTTGGCATGCAACTGTGGAGAAACAGTCTTCACAACCTTTTTTTCTTTTTCTAGTACTGTGGACTGATCCCAGGGATACTTTACCATTGAGCCTTTTCTCTTTTTTTTGAGACAGGGTCTTACTAAGTTGCTTAAGACCTTGCTAAATTGCTGAGGCTGGTCTTGAACGAGCGATACTCCTGCTTTTGCCTCCCAAGTTGCTGGAATTACTGGCATACACCACCAGGCAGGGCATCTTCACCACATTTTTATGAAGACTGATATACCTTTAATTGTAACTTAGAGGTACAATACATTTAAAATGAGAACCAAAATCAGGAATGGGCCACATTTCAGCGACCTGGGAGGTTGAAGCAGTAGGATGGCAAGTTCAAGGAGAGCCACAGAAACTTAGTGAGGCCCTAAGCAACTTGGTAAGACTCTGTCTTGAAATTAAAAAATAAAAAGAGTTGAGATTGAACCCCTGGGTTCAATCTTCAGTACAGAGAGAGAGAGAAGTAATGCTACAAGACGACCTATAAAGGTACAGTATTTCAGTTGACTCAATTCTAATGTATCAAACTTAGTTTTATCAAGTATGCATTAAAACTGAGGCTCTTATTTTCTAAATTTCTAATAAAGTAATTTTGTTAAAATTAGCTGGTCAAGCAAATTCGTAAAAATCTGTTACACAGTATCTGAGACAAAGTAATGAAAATGAATGTTACTCTATCAAATTGAAATGCTATTACAATACTCAAGTTCATTTAATGTTTGATTAAAACGTTACATCCTGACTGGCACCAAAGTACACGCCTGTAATCCCAGTGACTCCCAGAGACTTGGGAGGCTGAGGCAGGAGAATAAAAAATTAGAGACCAGCCTGGGTCTCTAAATGTCTTTATAAAATGAAATTAAAAGGGCTGGAGATGTAGCTTGGTGGTAGAGGGTACCTGGGTTCAATCCCAGTACCACACCCAGAAAAAGTTAGATCCTTAAAATTCTATCCAATATAAAAATAATTCCTTTTCCACAACTTAAAGGCTACACAATAATAATAGATTAGAAACAGTTTCACTTCCCTCTATTATTTTTCATGAGCTCATTCAAATATTCAGTTGCTGAAAACCCAGATTTGGTATAACTGGCTCTGCAAGTAGTTCTGCTTATGAATACAAAATCCTGATGTTCTAGGAACTCTTCTGACTAATCAAACCATGCAAAACATGATAATACACTTTTTCAATGCAGCTTCTTTGCCACAATGTCCCCCTTTCAACCTGAAAATGACCATCAACTCTCAGAAGTTAAACAAGAGCTTACTGCTGACCTACATTCCCTCCTAACAACCCTACACCTTGGTGTATCAACGCTTTTGCCAAAGAGGTGACCACAAAGATGCCCATCTATCAAGGCAGCAGGAAACGCCCAAATTTTAAGTAGTAATTAGTTGCCAAAAACATTATTCTTTCCATTTAAATCTCATGTTGATTCCATCTGGCGACGATTTGTGCAAATCCTCCTAAATCACTATGTTGCTTCACAGGTATCAATTTTTCAAGAGAGGTTTCTTTATTCCATCCTACAAATGGCTTGAGCATGCTAAGTTAGCTCTCAATTTTATTAACTTTCTGTAAATTTCAGAATAAACCGAGTGTTTAAAATTATTCCACAACCCGCACAAAGGCCATCTCCAGACTTAACTGCTTCTATTAATGAAAACAGCGAGCATTACACACAAATATCAGACACCCCTTTTGCAACGGTAGGAGACACTGAACAGGGCGCCAGTCCGTTTAAATGCCTCAACTTCAACTCCCTGGAAACGAGAGGGAATTCCCACTAATCGGACAGCTAGAAAGCTTTTGTGAAACACCACTTATTTTCAACGAATCGTAAAACCAAAACAAAAAAAGTTGCCCATTAATTCGATTTCTAATTGCCTTACAACGCACACAAAGACTAGGTCAAAAGGCAAAAAGAAAGTGTGGGGTGCAGCGAGTGGGAGCGGCGCCGGGCTGGACGGGAAGGAGGGAAATGAGCGACCGGCGAGAGACCGCGGCGAAGAAGCGGGAGGCGCTGCGCGGCGGGAGGCGCGGGACCGACCCTCCAGCGGCCCCGGCCAGGCCGCGTCCCGAACCCCGCCGCCCAGCCCCGGCCCCCAGACGCGGAACGGCGCGTACCTGTCCAACCGGCCGGGACGAGCCGCTGGGCCCGCGCTGGCCGCCCCTCTCCCGGCGCCGCGTCCGCCGCCCGCGAGCCAGGAAGCCGCTGCGGCCTGCGGCTTCCAGCCACCGCCGCCCGCTCCTTCCTCCAGGGACACTGCGAGCTGGCTGAAGGCGTAAAGCAGCGAGCAGAAGCCGCAGGCCAGACACAGCACCACGATGCGCAGGTAGCGCCGCATCGTCCCGGCCCCGGCCCCGGCCCGGGCCCAGTGCCGCCGCCGCCGCCGCCGCCGCCGCGCCCGCCCGGGCGAACTGGAGCCGAGCGAGCGGCAGCGCGCAGCCGCGGGGTGCAACAAGTTCCTCCGTCACCGCGGCCGCGCGCCCGCCTCCCCTTCCTCCCTCCCTTCGCCTCCCCGCCCACCACCTCCGCGAGCGCAGCCTGGAGTCTGCAAACAGCCGCCCGGAAGCACGGACGCCGCCTCCGACGCCGCCCCCACCGCCGCGCGCCCCGCCCCGCCCTGCCTGGAGGCCCGGGAGCTGCGGGACGCGCGGGCTCCCTGGGCGCGGGAGGGCTGGCGCTGGGGTCGCCGGGCTGTCACAGAGCCCCGGGCAGGTAGCTCGCGAGTGCGGAGGCTCTGAACTGCACCGGAGAGGTGTGTGGCGGAACGAGCAGGGCTCCAGAAGCAGTCGACCTAAATTCAAATTATGGTTCTAGCACATGGTAATTTGTGACGTTGAGCAACCTAAAATTCTCTGTGTTGTTTCTTCGTCTCTCAGAAGGAGATGCTGTCACCATCATAGTGTGATTATAAAGATGGACTTGTTTAACTCGTGCAAAACATTTAGAAGCCTAACATTTAGAACGTAATTAAGCCCTTTTATGCGCCCTCCTCCTTAGCAGGGTCTTCCTTGGTCTCTAGGTTTCCAGTGTCTGTTTGAACCATTTCACTGTCTTACTACCTTGTAATCTTCTTAATCTTGCGTGCATACCTTGCCTCCCAACAGGCTGTAATTTTACCTGTCATCCTTTTGACTTTACTTACAATTCATCGTTTGCATACCTGAAACAAAATTAGTGTGCTCCCCTAAAGAGCTTCTTCCATTTCTTCTCCCTCTTCCTCAGACAAGTTTCTGCCCAGTTCATTCACTGACCATTTATAAAGCATCATTTTGCCCCCCGCAACGTGTGAGTACCTTGGGTGATAAGGAAGCCTGTTGGGGATGTGGGCGGGATGGTGGATACATTGGAAATAAATGCAACATTAGACACAAGCTTTAGGATATAGATTTAAGGGTGTGGGCACACACCCAAAGGTGCAATCAGACCTGAGAATGTAATCCAGACTTCTTCATAGCAAAGATTGTGGGGGGAGGGAATAAGGGAAGTAATTCTAGACTGAGGGATGGATGAAACACACTCTTGTGTTGGGGGAATTGAGACCTATGATACCACCAGCTAAGTGAATACAACAGGATATGAAGGGTGATAAGACTGTAGAATTAGAAAGGGCCTGATATTTGAGTGCCTTGCTTACCACACCAAGGAGTTTGAACTTAATCTGTTAGACAATGGTGAACCATTGAAGGGTTTTAAAGTAAGGTAGTAACATGATCACATTTACATTTTGGGGAGCAGATTCTGGCTGCAGTGGAGGCTGGAACAGAGGCAGGAGAGATTGGAGAAGCAGCTCCAGTGCCAAAAAGGGAGGCTTAAAAACCAACACACACCCTCTCTTTCATGGAGAAAAATCAAGCTGTTAAATTGTTCAAATTACGTCTGGGGCACTGAAATACAAGGTCAGGAAATGCAGCACATCACAGTAGTAATAGCTCTGAATTCCTACATCAAAAAAATATCATTTTGTGACCTTGGGAAAATCACTAAACAAATTCAATTTCCTCCCCAGTAAGGATTACATTTCTTGCCTTACCTGACAAAAAGTGAAAATAAACATGCTATCAAGATGTATAAAGAGAATGAAACAATACATTTGCTCATTCAATAAACATTTATTGAATTATTTTCTACATGCCAGACAAGAGGCTCAGATGCACAGTATTCAGCAACAAAGGAGTGTATTTCCCTCAGAAGGGAGACAAGTCAGTAAAAACAATACCAAATCCTTCCATATACCTGACACTTCTTAGAGAAATGAAGATAAACTTAACGAAGTACAAAGAATGATAACAAAAGGATTAAAAAGAATGGAAAATTTGGGAAGTTGAGGATATGATACAAGAAATTAGTGTTAGTACTCAAAGAATGTTTAATTTAAAAGATGCTAGCTATAATTGCTCTTTATTCCAGTAAAGAAACTACACATAATAAAAACTAATGATTCCTTGACCCTTGCATTAAAATACTGAAATGGCACAAAGGGAGGCCAGGCAGTTTTCATTTCTGCAACAATTTGTGGAAAAGAACATAAGCAAAGGAATCACCATTTACTTCATGTCCAGGGTTCTGGATCATATCATTCCTTTAGTTTCCCTTTTATGCTGTAATGACAAATTTGGTACATAGGGCATTCTATCTAGAAATAATCTTTCTATTCCATCTAGAAATGATCTATTACCCATATACTCTCTCATCTGTTTTGCATGCTTCTCTGATCATTTCCAGGATTCACACACTGCATTTCTGTAGTCATAAAATTAATTTTAATTATTGTGTGTATGTGTAGTCCTAAGTCTATTTTTCATTTTAAAAACCAGTCTCTTTCTGGACTCGGTGGTGCAGGCGTATAATCACAGCAATCTGGGAGGCTGAGGCAGAACTACAGGTTCTAGGACAGCAGCAACTTACCTGACATCTTGACTCAAAATAAAAAATAAAAAGAAGGAGAGATGTAGCTCAGTAGTAAAGTGTTCCTGAGTTCAATCCCCAATACCAAAAAAAAAAGAATTAAATCCAGTCTCTTAATTCTCATATGACAAACTGGCTATATCCAAATGTCTTATCCATGTTGATCTTCCTTCATCCTATCAAAAAGATAGCACTTAAGTGAAGGAAACAAAATTTAACAGCAATATTTGTTGTTCAAATTAGGAGAGAGAGTCTAGAACATTCTCTAATTCAGGAATAAACCAAATCTCAAATATCTTATATTTAAAGGTTAACCTTGCATATTATATAGCTTCTATAACACACTGGATATATAATGCACATTCAATTATGGGGGTGTTCATTCTTTTTTCTTTTTTTCCTTTCTTTTCCAGGGCTGAGGACCGAACTTGGAGTCTTGCACATGCTAAGCAAGTGCTCTGCCACTGAGCTAAATCCCCAACCCCGGGGTTCATTATTTTAAAATGTCTTCTCTAAATTACTTGAGATTTGGAGTTCCTGCTCAGCATTTCCTTCTCATTTCTACCTTTGAGTTGATTCTTTAAAATAAAATGTAAAAAATCCTTTGAATTCTGTATCTATTTAATGTAAAACTCAAAAAAAATTAATATAACTTCTGCTTTATAAAAGTCTGCATACTCTTAATTTAGTCCTGTAACACCTAGAAGGAGATGTTATTTTATTCTTTTTAGAAACAACCTGAGGGGGGCTGGAGCGGTGGCTCAGCAGTTATGGTGCTTGCCCAGCATGCACAAGTACACAGGTTCAAATCCCACACCCACATACACAACTGTCAGAGCAACAAAAAGCCATGTGTAAAACTCAATAAAAATTGATTCTCTGACTCTCTCTTTAAAAAAAGAAAGAAAGAACCTGAGAGGCTGGAACAGTGGCTCAGCAGTTACAGTGCTTGCCTGGCACACACAGGGACAGGGGTTCAAACCTGAGCACCATGTACATAATGAAATGTCAGAGCATCGAAAGCCACATGAAAAACTAAAATGATTCATTCTTTCACTGTCCCTTTCTCTCTTAAAAAAAAAAAAAGAAATAAAAAGAAACAACCTGAAATTCAGAGAGGTTCATTAACCACTTGGTTAATAATAAAGATCCATAATTTGAATAGGAATCTTTGAAGATCCAAAGTGCATGTTGCTTTTCCATTATCCAATATCATTTCATGATGAACAAATAATTGCTACATCAAGTGATGCCAATTAGAAGTGGAAGCAGAAGGGGAATCAATGGTTTATGAAAACCTTGTCAACTGGACTTAGAGACTAAATGAAACTTTACAATCAGAAATATGTGTCAGAGGGCTGGAGAGGTGGCTCAGTGGTTACAGAACTTGCCTGGCATGCACAAGTACACGGGTTCAAACCCCAGCACCCACATTCGCAGCTAAGTGTCAGGGCAACAAAAGCCATGTGAAAAACTCAATAAAAATTGATTCTCTCTCTAAAAAAAAAGAAAAGAACTATGTGTCAGATTAGCTAGGTGAAGTGACCCATGCCTGTAATCCCAGGGATTCAGAAGCTGAGGCCCTAAGCAATTTAGTGAGACCCTGTCTCAAAATAAAAAGGACTGGGGATGTAGCTCTGGGGTTCAGAACCACTGGGTTCAATCCCCATACAAAAAAAGAAAAAGAAGTATGCATCAGATTAGTTGCAGAGCACAACCAGTAACTCAGACAAAACCAAAACTTCTTCTCACTTTAGTTGGCTTGTGTTTCGCTACCTTCCACAGTCCAATTCCTAAAGACCTTGTTGGACTGGAGGAAAAGTTAGAAAATAATGCTGTTAGTTTGAACAAGAAGTATTTCATTTTAAGAGTTTATTCAGATCACTAAGTAAATGTGAGGAAAAGAGTGGGGTCAGGTAAGATGAAAGGGAGTCTCTTCATTCTCAAAAACTTAACTACTGACCACAAGATTAGAAAGAAAAATGATGAAAAACCAAGGAAAGGAGACAGATGCCTTATGCTCCTACCTGACCTGAGAATGTACTGATGTTTCCAGCTTGGTGGGGAGCAGGAGGCAGACACCAGGTGGGAAAGGGAACAAGGAAAATCCTATGGATAACACCTCATTCCCCCTGGTTCAATCTTCAGGAACCTTCCATTTCCATACATAATTTATATAACAAAGTATAATCCCCCTCCCCCACCAGGGCTGATGATTGAACCCAGGGCCTTGCACATGCTATGCAAGTGCTTTGAGCACACCCCCAGCCCTATGATCTTTTTTTTTTTTAAGATTTTTTTTGAACTAAAACAAAAGTCAGGCACTGTGGTACACCCCTGTAATTTCAACTACTCAGGATTACGAACTTCACAAAGCTATCTTGGGCAATTAGCAAGCCCGTTTCAAAAATGAAAAAGGGTTGGGGATGTAGCTCAGAGAATAGAGTACCTGCCCATCACCTTCAAAACCCAAATAAACGAATAAACACCCAAGCATAAGTCCTCCTAATCTGTCACCAATCAAGGCTCATAATTTTAAGGACCAATTAAACAGGCTTTCCTGACCCAGGTTCCTCAAAACTAAACACTAAAAATAGTTAAGAATTGTAATACCATCACCCTTCCAGGAAATCCAGTGCTTAAATGAAAACTGAATTCAGAATTCTTGTCGTCACTTCATATTCCTTTCTATGCATAAATTCCATCACTAAGCATTCCTGTTATATTTGACTTTATACAAATTTCTGTATTTTAATAAAGTACAAAATACTTGTCTGCTTCGAATTAAGTGGAAGTGTTCCCTTAAACCACTTATCTTATTCTGTTCTAAAAACTTAAGACTTTTTATGTTCTATTAAAGACCAAAAATTACCTCTAAAGCTTGAGGCTAAATCACTCTGCTCTTTTCTTTTGGGAACTCAACCTACTTCCTTTTATAAAGGTGTGTTCGCCCCCATTTTGCTTGTCCCTCAAGAATTTTCTTCTTCTAAGCTAGTTTTATAGTGCTCCAACTTCCCATTCTTCCTGACTTTGAAAGTAGACACAGAACAATTTCATTCCTGCTATTAACTGCTATGAATTAAAAGAGGATAATGAAAACCCCCATGAAAAACTTTAAATGAATAAAACATGATTCCCAGTTTCTGGATTCTCTTAAAGAATTCATAGAAAAATGAAGATGAGATGATAGTTTTCACCCCATACTCCCTTCCTCCAGCCAGATCGGCAAATCTAATCCTAGATGTAATTTCTAGACCTATAAAATTGATGTGTATTACATAGTGCAGGCCTGTAATCCCAGTGACGGGGGAGGCTGAGGAAAGAGAATTTGAAGTTCAAGGCCAGCATCAGCCAATCAGTAAGGCCCCAAGCAACTTAATGAGAACCTGTCAAAAGAGAAAGCAAAAAGGGCTGGAGAAGTAGCTCAGTGGTAAAGTGCCCCTGCGGGGTAAAGTACCAAAAAAAAAAAAGTGTATTTTTTTTTTCATTCCTCAGAAATTCCAGTAAGGGAGGAATCTGTTTCACTGGATCCTTGCCCCCAAGTTTCACTTGCAGATTATCCTCATTACCTTAAAATAAAGCATTTCTTAAAAATTATTACTACTTATTCTTATTTACACAAGAGAGTTAAAGCAGTTTATCAAAACAGAAAAACAAAAGTAACAATCTGGAAAAATACAGATGATCAAGAATCAATAAGTTAGTATATAGAGAGGCAGCCCACTGGGTTACACATAAATTATTCAAATTAAGTTCAATTTTAATCTGAAATTTGTCACAACTATAGCAAAAAATAAGACAATCAATTAGTGATCTATACTGTCTAGAAGAAAATTGTAAATTAATTTCTCAGGTGAAGTATGGTTATTCCAGAAATACATCTGATTAAAATTCCTCATTTGGACAGAGTGGTATAATATGTTTCACCATCTTCACAAAAGGGAATTGTCTCTTAATAAAAAAAGGAGAAAATGATGAATTATCTCAGCTTAAAACCTTAAGCTTTTGAAATTTCCAGCAGCAGTAATAAAATAGTAACTGTCTAAAACTAGTAACTATATCTAATAGTTATCAGCTGTAAACAACCAAGAGGTCTTAACATTTATTATTTTAAAAAGAAAAAATCAATTTTATTTATTTTCATCTGGTTTTTAGTTTCAATGTTGACTTGCAGTAGGATACTTAGGCCTAGGTGGATTTTCTAGAAACAAAAACGTGGCAAGCACTTGCTCCTCTATACATGTTTTTATAGTTGCAATGATAGCATTATGATTATTTATAGATTACAAAGATGAGTTTCACATCTGTCCTTTTTATAACTAACACTTATCACAGTGCCTAGTACCCAAAATATTCCATAAAAGCTCACCAAATTAAATACTGATGTAAATAAAACATAGAAATACTCAAAAGTATTACAATAGTCAATTACACTCTACAACTCCAACCGGGGAAAAAATGAATATGAAACATGCCAGAGCACTGAATCCCGAGCTCTGATTTTTCCACTGAAGCATGTGGCATGGTATTCCATATGCTCCAGAACTGGGCCATTCCATAAAGACAGAAATAACTGCACTGGGGGCTGGAGCAATGGTTCAGTGGTTATGGTGCTTGCCTGGCATGCACAAAGACAGGGGTTCCAACCCCAGTGCCATGTACACAACAAAGTTCTTCAGAACAACAAAAGCTACATGAAAAACTAAACAAAATTGATTCTTTCTTTCACTGTCCCTCTCTCTTAAAAAAAAAAAAAGAAGGTATCTACACTGACTAAACACAAAGCTTAATTCATTTAAAACACAATGAGTGATCTGAGCTAGTGGGGATGTACATTCAGGAAATATTTATGTAATTGAGTGAAAACTTCTCTGACAGCTTCTTAAAGAGAACTAGTTTTGATGCAAATCTTTCTAAAGTATCACACACATTGCTGCCCTAGGAAATATTCTACTAAATACAAGTCAAACTTTAACCATGAGTTGTTATGAAAATGACCATTCCTATTCATTCTTCCTACCTAGACTCTCCTGTCACTCAGACTGCATCCTGTGCCCACTGCCTCTATTTCTGCTTTGATCTTTAACATTCCATCTTTTCATGCCCTTGATATTAGTGGGGCTTATTTTTCATCACCTTCAGTAGCTGATGAAGGCATGGTTTTCCTTCTGCTTTCAAAAATGATCAGTCATATCCTGTGCTCTGTAACCTTTTGATCCTGCTCAACTATTTTTGTCACTAATGACATTTCTGCACTTCATTTTTTCTTTCTGCATTTATTGTTCCAGGCTACCTAAGGTGACTGGGAGTGAAGTGGAGGTGGTGCTAAGAAATTGAGCACTGTTTTACCGTTATCCTCTCCTTACACACATACTTCTGTTTTCAATTTCCAAAGCACAGTATAGAAATGCTTGTGAACAGCTGACTAAATGACCCAGTTCCTACATGAGGTCCGTTAGAGACTCCAGAAAACAGATTAGTTTCAGACCATGGAAGTAAAATAAGAACCTCAGTGGAAACTTAAAACTTCTAGAGGATTTACCATTAATACATATGCTAAAACTACATTTGTTCAGGCAAAAAGGATTTGTATCTAAGAGAAAATTAATGGCTGAAGTGGTGGCTCAGTGGTTCTGGTGCTTGCCTGGCATGTGCCAGGATGCGGGTTCAAACCCCAGCACCACATACAGAACAACGTGTTGAAGGAATGAAAGCCAAATGAAAAACTAAATAAAATTCTCTCTTTAAAAAAATAAATAAAAAAATAAAAGAAAATTAATATATACGCTATCAATGTATAAAGGTGCCCCCTTTTAAAGTTTTTACCTTGTGTATTATCATCACTATAATTTTAGGAAAGCATATAATAAAAAATAAAACCTTTGTGAGTTATTAAATCCACTATTCCTATTATGTAATACATACGATTTTAAGAGAATGTAGTCTTGCGTGCCTCCCCAAGTGTACCCTCACTCTTACATAAAAGCAAGGTAAACTGAAAAACATCCCTTGTGACTTTTTGTTGTTTGTTGTGCTGGGGTCAAAACTAGTGTCTTGAGAATTCTAGATAGGTGCTCCACTACAGAGCTACATCCCCAACCCAGCTCCAAATTCTTTTTGTATGGAATTTGATTTAAAAAACCCACTGCTAAAACCACACTGTGAATTCATGAAACAGTGCTAAAAATACACCCTCAGCCCAGACTCTGAATCTTTTTGCATATTTTACATTAGGCGCAAGTGTTTAAGGAATTTGCATATTTTCCTGGTGTGGAAGTATAGCTAAGGTAGAGTGAAATAAAGGCAAGTAAAAATAATTATGATTCATGAAAGGAAAACAGAAGTTCAGACTAGGCATCTTAGTTCATTTCTCCAGTCTCATAGCGTTCTTTAATTATGGAAAGATGGTCTTTATGGGAGCAAACAGCGAATGTTATATTGAAAATTCAGTGTCACCATAGAACACTATTTGTTACAAAAATTTTTTTTCATGTTTTTATAATGGAATTTTACCTATTTTTTTTTAAAGAGGGGGAGGTAAGTGAGAGGAGTGAGAGAAAAAAAGCATCAATTTTATTTATTTTTCCATCTGGCCTTTGTTTCTCTGACGCTTAGTTGTGTATGTGGTGCTGGGGTTCGAACCTGTGTCCTTGCGCATGCCAAGCAATCACTCCAACTGCTGAGCAACCACTTCAATCCCAGATTTTACCTATCATGACAGTAAAGGCTCACATTTACAGAACAACTAGAATGTATCAGGTAATTACTAAGAATCATACATTGATTAACATTTGATCCTCCCTACAAAACTATGAATTAGATCTGGTCTCTTATCCCTCCTTTATAGATGGGAAATGAGCTTGATTAATTTACTCGCTAAAACTAATTTGAGTTACACAACAGGGATTTGAACATCAGACATCAGTTAGCACTCTTAATCTCCATGCCATACTGTCTTCCCATTTATGTCCAATTTGGGTACAAACCCTTCTGTCAAATTTTTCTCTCCTACATTTTATTTAAAATATATCCTGAAAGTATTTGATACGATGCAGTACTTTAAAAGCATAATTTTGACTTAAGTACTACACTATGTCCCTGCAATTATTTTTAATTTTTACTAATCCCAAAAATGAATACATAAAACATTTGAACTGTGAAAAACAGCGTAAGACAAGAAATCATGTTTTAAAAGAACATAACCGCTTGGTTGGCATTCCACTGAAAGTATCTTATAATAAAACACAAATTGTTTCATTTAACAACACTGAAGAATGAGGTATATGAATGTTTTAATCACAGACTTTTACTGTATGCAATTAAATGTATTTCACAACTAGCATCTTACAAAAGACAGTACCATTATGCCTGGAAAAAGTACTGCAATTAAACAGAAAATTACATTACCACAAGAAACCACCAAGTATCACCAACTGTAAGGGTCTACATTTTTTTCTTCAAATATCATGATATCATGTCTTTTATGTGATATTTTATATCCAAGTTATGTTTTTAAGTTGATTTACATTTCAGAAATCTTCTAAAACTGGATACACATTAAGCAAATGGTTAGAGAAAGCAGGAGACCTAGGAAAATTTAAGTACTATGTGGTTTCTATGTTGGATTTTTAAATACAACATAAAACACTTTATTAGTTGTAAACAAAATGCAAAATCTGTAGTCATAAAAATATTTTATTGGTAATTGTACATAATAATGAATGGGGCTGTAAATACTTTTTAAATTTCAGAATATTGATAAATGCATAAATTGGCAGTTGTATCTGAAAATAGGGTACTGAGATTTTTGTAATAACTATTATATTTAATAAGCCAATTAAACTGAATTAAGATCAGTTATTTCTCAGTTCTGTGCAACTGTTCCCATTTCTGTATTAATTAGATTCATATAACTATTACCCTGAATAAGTTTGGGATAAAGAAAGTGATAAAACTATCATTACATTAAAGCTTTTTCAAAATATGGCAAGTTTCTTTTCTCTTCTGTTTTTGCCCAATGCTTATAATTATTTGAATTTTAATGTTCTACATAATACAGAAAATAACCAGTGTTCAATGGCAGTATCACCAAACCTGAATTGTAAAGCTACATAATCAATGTTTTATTGTTTACTATTCTGCTAGTAAACATTACAATAAGTGAATGCTTTGAAAATAAGAAAACTAACAAAAACACCTCAAAAATGGATAAAACCAGAAACATAATTCAGAAACAATAATTTAGTAAATGGTGTTAAAAACACTGGCAAAGGTTCATACAAATTTTTTATTTAATAACAACTTTCCTATTTAACCACACCAAGTACCAGCAGGTGTATTTAAGAGGATAAACATTAAGAAAATCCTCTTGCAGCAATAGTTGATTAAGTTGATCTTTGACTTGTATACATATAACTATTTGTTTCACAATTCTCAAATAATACATATTTAGGCAGCTTGCACTATGTTATAAAAAATTTAAACTTGTTACATGCCAATAGTAAGGAATTCAAGAATTGTGTGTTAGAATTCACTAAACTAAAAGTGAAAATAGACTTACCAATAACACTGCATAATGAATAATTCAACCACATTTTCATGGCACTTAACCGCAGAGACCAAAATGTTAAGTCTGGAAATGTTTGGGAGGCATAGATTACGATAAAATCTAATAAATTCTGACAAAAATTTTATTTTATGCAAAACTCAAATTATGGATTGTGCACAAATGTGTCATGAAAATGTGGTATTTCTTGGCATAATCCGTGTATTTGCCTGGTAGGACAGAAGTGACTAAGAAATTGGGAGAAAATAAACTTTAATGAGATTCTCCATTCAATGACGAAGCTTCTCCTCTGGGTGAAGATGACCTGGACATTCCCCTCTCTGTATTATCAGAGCTAGAGCCACTCTGACTGTGTTGATCTGCAGAAGCAGCACTAGATGCAGGCGGTGACTTTGTTTTCTCCTTAAAGTCTGTAATAATGACTGTTAGATCTCCAACGGTAACTTCCAAATGCTGAGCACTACTCCGATCCACATTTTTCAATCTTGGCCTAAACATAAAAAACGGTGAGCTTTTAAACTAGCTTTCCTTCTATCAGATTTCCGAGCATACACTAGTAAATCAGGCAAAAGTGGCCAAACGAACGTATCTGTTCAAAGCAATTCATGTGCAACCAGCCACAAAAATAGCATTAAATTCTTCAAATAATTAACATTACTCAAACCATTCACAAACCTTTGACATAACAAAAAAATTAACAGCCTGGATGTAGTGGTCTCCTAATCATGCTTTAAATTTATGCTATAATTTGCAGGCAGCTTATTAATTTTACTAAGATAGCTGTTTTAAAATTACAGGAAAACAGCTATACCACAGAGGAAGTCAACAAAAGCTAAGGCTGAACTGTAAGCAGGCTGGCACTACACTGATTGGCACTGATAAGGTATCATGATTGTTTTGTCTATACCCATAATCATTTTGATTGCTCAAAGCCCATGCAAATCAATTACCACTCTCCTGGCTTTCAAATAGCTCCTTTTATGAAGGGGAAAAAAAAAGACAGAAATCTATGAAGAGTCTTATAAAAATGAAAACCATCCTCATATTTAAGCTTATATTTGTGACCTTTGTTTTTTATTTGTGTATATACCAATGTTAAAGATGAATATTAAATATAGTTAATTTTATTATTTCAAAAACCCATAAAACACTCTTCAAATTTACCTGGTTTTCTTATGACTGTTCTTTTTGCTAGTTGTTTCCTTTTCACTTTTTTCTTTTTCTACTTTATCTTTTTTCTCTTTCTTTGACTGTGTAGGGGGCACAAACTGCTGAGTAACCTGCTGTGCAACCAACTGCGAGACAGGTCGAGGTTTCCTGTGTGCATGTTAAAAAGAAAGGTTTTCACATTATAACTTAAGAATATATATATTTTTTATGAAAGATTATCTCATGAGAATTTCTAGTATAAAATTCCTCATATGTAATATACAATTACTGTACTTTTCAACAAAAATAAATACAAACTATAATAAGTTAAATTTCATATTCCAAAATATACAGTCAAAACATTAAAATATAACTGCACATAAAGCAATATGAGACATCATACAAAATGTACATCATGGAAAATGTTCATAGGGAGGCATACATATAAGTAAACATGAATTTTTAAAATTAAACTTTAAAGTTTTCACAGAAATAATATTTTATTGGTGCTGGGGACTGTGCCCAGAACCCTGCACATGCAAAGCAAACATTCTACCACTGAGTCACACCCTCAGCCCTACAAATATTTTAATTTATCCTTCTTCCTTCAGAGAAGGAAATATCTAACTATCCATGACAATGGCTATTTGTTCTTTCCTTTAAAACCTTCAATTTGTTCATTTATTATTTTTAACACAAAAATTTCTCATTCCTTATTACTCAAATCCTGTCTCTAGTCACAAACTCATTACGCATTTTTAACCATATAAATCTGCTCAGTCTTCTGAGATTTAACTATTTATTCATTTAAAAGAATTTATTGAGAAACTAATGCAGGACTTACACAAAGGTAACTTAAATATCACATGGACACCCTTAGTTGCTAGATAAGCTATCACCCTGTTGGCCATGATCAGGGACCCTTCCCACTTTGCAACAGATCTTAGACAACTAAAGTCTAGATTCAAGCTTAATTTTCTCTAAGTCCTTAAGAGTGAAAGAAAGATAAGGAATGGGAGAGGGCAGGGAGAGAAGTAAGGGAAAGTAAAATAAAAATATATTTTAACACATGGTCTATGAACAATGATAACTTTATTGACTAGAAAATCCTTATCTTATTTTGGGTAATACATTATTATTATTATTATTATTATTATTATTTGTAAACAGAGAGGAACAGTAAGACAGAGAAAGAGAGAGAATCAATTTTATTTAGATTTCTTTTCATGTGGCCTTCATTGCTCGGAGACTTCGTTGTGTACGTGGTGCTGGGGTTTGAACTTGCGTACACGCGCACGCCAGGCAAATGCCGTAACCACCAAGCCACCGCTCCAGCCCTAGGTAATAACATTTTTAAAAAATCTTTTGTTGTTATTTAGTTCCTCTACAGCAAGACAGAACAGAAAATACTGAGAAAACATTGCACAATCTAACAGTCAAAGATGCAAGGCTGGGAAAATAGGAAACAGGATGTAAAACAGATTTCATGAGGTGGATCGTGAATTTCGTTTAGAGTATATATTAGTGTGAAGTAGTAGAAGGATACCCAGGACAGATGTCCAATACATAATTTAAAAAACAGGATTGACAAGGCTGAGGCTGAGGATCTGGCTCAATGGTAGAATGCTTGCCTCACATGCATGAAGCCCTGGGTTCGCTCCCCAGCACTTAAAAAGAAAAAAGAAAAGAAAAGGAAAGGAAAGAAAGAAAAACTGACAGAAGTCAGGATTAGAGATCCAGATCTAAAAATCTAAAGATATACATGAAAGTGTTACTGAAATTATGGTTAAGTAATGGTTGGACATGTAAGGAAATGAGCTTTAAAAAAAAAAAAAGGATTAAGGCATGACACTCAAACTCGAGGTATATAAAAATCTCATAGAAGACTTGTTCAGTTTGCTAAGCAACCCCTACCCCTACAGTTTCTTATTCGGTAGGCCTTGGGATAGAGCCCAAGGACTTATATTTCTAACTCATTTCTAGGTTATGCTTATGTCTCTGGTCCAGGGATCACTTTTAAAAGAAGTTTGAAGAATCTGTGCTATATATTTGGTTAATTCTAGTACTATGAAGCATAGTTTGATATGGAAAGCAGGAAGCAACAGAAAAATGAAGGGGGAAAGAAAAAAAGGAGGGCTGAATGGATAGTCAAATAACCAACAGTGAGGGGCTGGAGCGGTGGCTCGGTGGTTACGGCGCTTGCCTGGCATGCGCGAGTACACTCGTTCAAACCCCAGCACCCAGGTACACAACTAAGTGTCGAGCAACGAAAGCCATGTGAAAAACTCAATAAAAACTGATTCTCTCTCTCTCTCTGTGTCCTTCTCGCTTTAAAAAAAATCAAAACAAACAAACAAAAAAAACCAATAGTGAAAAGCTAAGGAGCCTGATTTTCCCTTAAATGATAGCGGTTCAGACTTAAATTTTACAAAGGGTACTGGCATCAATCTGAAGTGAAAAGATACTACAAGGAAACTGTCAAGAACCTTCCAGGCAGAAATACAAAATAAAAATTTTATATAATGACTAAAATAAGAAAGAAGTAATGGAGTTAAGACAGGCTGACACAGGTGGACTACTTAAATATGCTTCTTTAAATTCCAACTAACAAATATTCCTTTATCAAAACATCACAACATCCTTGTTCTCATGTGGCTAACATTTATGTGGATGAGTACTATGGTCTGAATTTTTGTGTTCCCTACCCCAAATTCTTATATTGAAACATAATCTCCAATGTTACAATCAGGAAGTGGGGAGGTAATTAGGGCATGAAGCCAGAGCCCTCGTGCTTGAGACCAGTGCCCTTATAAAAGAGGCCTCAGAAAGCTGCCTTGTCCCTTGCAAATTCCACCATGTGAAGCCATGTGAAAACACCATCTATGAAACAGAAAACAAGTCTTCATCAGAAAATGAATCTGCCAACATCTGACCTTATTCTTTCCAGCTTTGAAAACTAAGAAATAAATTTCTGTTGTTCATACCCAGTCTTTGGTATTTTGTTACAGTAACCCAAACAGAATAAGACAGTGGGATCAAAAATAAATAAAACTTTATGTTGACAGGTGTTACGGAGAAAAATTAGGGAACAAATGGAGTGTAAATGAGGGGGCTGCAATGTTAACTCGACTGTTTCCTCTTTTGGACTATCAGGACCACAAGGAAAGAGAACTATCTACTTTATGCTTCACTGTATAACTACTACCTAGTACAGTACTGAAAAAAATGCTAGATACCCAATAGTTATTTGTTAAAGAATGAACGAACGATAAAGATTGGATCAGGGTGTTGACAAGTCTGCCAAGTCAGACATATATCGTTTAGAAACTGGGTACTCCCTCAAAATTTACTTATTGGTCAAGGCCGATCACTCATCGATAAGAATTATATTTTTTAGTTATAATGGAATATCGAAAGAGAAAAAAAGTTCAAAGGAGTAACAAGGTTAAGAAAAGATTTGTTTAGGTTGGTGCCTAGTGAAGAGAGTCTCTAGCTAGGTGTGTAGCTCACGCCTGTAATCCCAGTGACTTAGGAGGCTGAGGCAGGAGGATTGCAAGTTCAAAGCCAGCCTCAGCAACTCATTGAGAGGCCCTAAGCAACTTAGCGAGACCCTGTCTCAAAATAAAATATAAAAAGGGCTGGGGATGTGGCTCAATGGTTAAGCAACTCTGGATTCAATCCCCAGTACCAAAACGAAAAAAAAAAAAAAAAAGCTGAGTCAATCTAAGAAATAAAATGCAACTCAGCAGTCATCTCAGAAAGTATATGGATCTTTGAGTCTTCACACTTTACATTATGAATGTGTCAGCTTCACTTATTCCCCTTTGTATTGCCATTCTTTCCATCTCAAAATTTAACGCAAAATAAATTCACAAAAATGTTATGCAGTTGGGGCTGGAGTGGTGGCTTGGAAGTTACGGCACTTGCCTGGCATGTGCGAATGCTCAAGTTCGGACCCCAGGACAACGGACACAATGAAGTCTCAGAGTAAGGAAGGCCATGTGAAAAACTAAATAAAAAATTGTTTCTCTCCTTCTCTCTCTCCCTCTATTTAAAAAAATGTTATAGAGGTAAAATAAAATTGCAAACATTAAAATTTACATTCTTTTGAACCTAGAGTTGAAATTCTGGAGGTCCCAGTATTAATAAATTGATGTTATTTAGTAGCTGTACTTACTAAACTACATAATGTTTATTTATATCCACTTTATTTACTGCTGCCTTTTGAGTAAAACTGAATAGTTTTCTAAGTTTTTCTAGATTATGACTTCAGTACCTACACCATGAAGATTTCAGGAATTTATATTGTGCTGCAGTAGGTACAAAATATTTTATAACATGATCAGTCCCTCACTCACTCCTCCAGCATTAATCTCCATATTGGTACCCTTCTGCTGTGACACTGGTCCTCAACGTCTCACTCCCACTTTCACTTAAGCAGGGAATAATCCTAATTTCCTAATCCAGAAATTTTACAATACACTGCTACCAAGTCTTTTTCTTGTTTAGTGGCTTTTATCTCTTCAGAATCTCCCTAGAATCATTTTTCTTTTCTTTTTTTTTTTTTTTTTTTTTTTGTGGTACTGGCAATTGAACCCAGGGTTCTCTATCATGGAGCTACATCCCCAGTCCTTTTTATTTTTTGAGACAGGGTCTTCCCAAGTTCCTCAGTTGACCTTCAACTTGTGATCCTCCTGCCTCTCAGCCTCCCAAATCAGTGGGATCACAGGCATGCACCACCACGCTTAGCCATTTTCCCTTTTTTTTAATGGCCTATCAATCTGAAAATAAAAGTACATTAGTAAAGTATGATTTGTGTAATAAAACCATGAGTTAAATAATTTCTTTTGAAGTTAGTTATGAATCTAGAATTCTTCTAAAGTACTATACTCTTATTGCTACTTGTGAATAAAATACTTGTTCAAGGCAATTCTCCTAGAAGGCAAAACCAACATGGAAAGAATAATTAGTTGCACTGGTCAGGGGGAAAGAACGGAATAAGGAGATGAGCCAGAAGACTAACACATCAAGCAAGAAATGACATATCAGCAGTAAGGATCTACACTACGGTTTAGTCAGAATGGTATGGAAGCACTGAATTTTATGACAGTTCAGAAAAATAATACATTCTGCTATGAACCAGGATATAGAGGGCTAAAGAGCCCCCCATCGCCCGATTAATAGGAGTAAAAGTGAAAAAAATGAGGTAATCTAAGAGACTGCAGTTACAGCAAGCCAAGAACAGACTACTCAGGAGAGACCAATAAATGTGTTAGATACACCAGGCTTACAAATCTTGTGATATATATGCAAAGGTGACCTCAGGCAAGGAACAGTGTGAGACTAGGGCTCTGATAAACAATCATGTAATCCCTGCACTAGGGCTATTTGTTGTTGATTCTGTTGACTTTTTAATAAACAAATTTCCTGTAGTGGTTTTTTGCCTTAAAAATTGTTATTTTTGCCAGGCACAATGGCACATACCTATAATCCAGAGGCTCAGGAAGCTGTGCAGGAGGATCATTAACCTCAGCAACTTCCCAAAGCCCTAACCAATTTCTCGAGATCTTGTCTCAAAATAAAAAATAAAAACAGGCTGGGGTGGTTACTCAGTGATCAAGTAAGTGCCCCTGGGTTTAATTCCTGGTACAAACAAACAAATAAACAAAAAAAAAAAAAACAACAACTTCTGTTCCTGCGTGCTCTGCTTTTTGTTGCTGCTCTCTTTTTACATTAGACTTTCCTAAACATGTATTACACAGTGATTCCATTCCTTTGTTTTTTTTTTTTAAATGATGAGGGTTAATGTTCGCTTAAAGATTAAAACTTTACTCCTCAATCCTAGGCTTGGTTCAATTTTGGAAGAACACCAGGAAACAGTGTGTTTGTGTGGCTTAAAAATTGAAATAAAGTTTCCTGATGCTCTCTCAGGGCTGAGTGAACTTTAAAAATACTTCACTGAGGATAGTGGGAACATAGCTTATGGTGGTCTTTTTACAAAGACATAGAGTAACACAATGTTCAGTGATAAGGAGTGGATGTGCACAGAAAGGTCACCTACATAGTAAGTAAGTGCTGTTCAGCCTTGGCCCTACTGTGCTCAATCATCATCTAAACTACATGAGGATTAGGCTATAATCTGTGAAATATGGTTTTTACAAATTTGGGGACTCCTACGTATTATCTTTCATATATGTCCCAAAAATCTGCATAAAGTTTGTCAGGTCTGTTCGACTTAATGTAAGAAAAAGGAGAACATTTCACCAACCAGTTAATATCTACTATTCTTCATGTGGCCTTTGTTCCTCTGAGACTTTGTTGTGTACGTGGTGCTGGGGTTTGAACTCATGTACTCGCGCATGCCAGGCAAGCGCCTTAACTGCTGAGACACTGCTCCAGCCCCTCTACTATTCTTCAGAACAAATTATTTTTTAGAGCTAACCTTCCTTGTGGGTAACAGACCAGTACACACTAGCTAGCTACAAGTAATTTCCAATCAGAGTAATAAATTAAAAGATAAACAGATCAAAAGAATATTAAAAGAATACTGATTCTTTTCTTCAAAAAGGCAATACTACTTACAGGTCAGAAATAAGTCATCTATTTAGTGACACTAACATATGTGGCAAATTGAACTAATATGCTAAAACTCAACAAAGAAGGCTGAACTAAACCCAAATCTGTTGTGAACCCGGTAAAACACTGACAAAAATCTAATCAAGAAAATATTTTTCTTCCACATTTTTTGTATTGTTGTATTATAATTGCACATAATGACGGGATTTGCTGTTCATGCACAAAACATAACAATACAATTTGGCCAATATCACTCCCTAGCACTTCCTCCCTCTCTCCTCACTTTCTACTCCTTGGTCCCTTTCCTCTACTGATCCCCCTTTGATTTTTATGAGATTTTCCCCACCACACATATCTTTCTTTCCTTTTCCTCTCTAGCTTCTGCATATGAGAGAAAACATAGGACCCTTGACATTGAGTTTGACTTATTTCCTTTAACAAAATGGTTTCTGGTTCCATCCATTTTCCTGCAAATGACAATTTCATTTTTCTTTATGGCTAAATAAAACTCCATTGTGTTTATATACCACATTTTATCTCTTCACCCACTGATGGACAACTAAACTGGTTCCAAAGTTTGGCTATTGTGAATTGTGCTTCTATAACTATGGGTATGCATGTATCACTGTAGTATGATGACTGTAATTCTTTATAACCAAGGGACAATTTTATAAGAAATCACCCTGTTAGACAAATGTATTGCATACTCACAATGCCAGGCATAGGTAAGGTGCTGAAGATTAACCATGGACAACACAAACTTAATCCCTCCCCTCCTGAAGTTTACTTAGTCTATGGTATTTATCACATGTACACTAAATTAAAAAATAAAATAAACCACACAAAAATAAATAAAAGTAAATTCTGTGAAAACCATTAAAAAACTGTTACATGTTTAGAAAATAAGAGAACTTATAAAAGACAGCTATAAAATAACTTTTGCCTTTTAACCATTATTATACAAAGAAAAATTGCCATCACGATGGAACTTGGAAATCTTTAATATTTTAAGTCATTTAATGAAATTTACAGATTAAGTAAATATCTTGGTTTTAAAGGTATGTTATTGTACTTTTGTATCTGCATGGCATAGGTTCTAGGACCTCATCCCCCACTTCAATTGCTATTAAAATCCAAGTCCCTTACATAAAAATGGAAAGACACTTGCATATAACCTACATACATAACCTCATTTACTTTTTTTTTTTTTTTGCAACACTGTGGATTGAACCCAGAGCCTTATGAAACCATTGAACTATATTTCCATCCCATTATTTTATTTCAAGACAGGGTCTCTCTAAGTTGTAAAAGCTGGCCTCCAACTTGTAATTTCCTGCCGTGGCCTCCACTCAAGTAGCAGGCATTATAGTTGTATGCCACCATGTCAGCTATATCCTCTTGTATTCTTTATTTGTACTGGGTATTGAACCCAGGGGCACTTTACCACTAAGCTACAGTCCCAGTCTTTTTAAATTTTTAGAAAGGGTCTCGATAAATTGCCCAGGTTGGCCTCCAACTTGGGATCCTCCTGCCTTAACCTGGATTGCAGATGTGCACTGTCACCCCTAGTCCCTCATACATTTTAAAACATGTCTAGACTACTTATGTTACCTAATAATATGTAAACGCTATGTAAATAGTCACTATACTGTATTGTTTGGGAATAATGACAATAAAAATCTGTAATATTCAGTACAGAGACATTATTTTTCCCTTGACAAGGGATCCATTTGGTTTAATCCATGGATGCAGAAGGTAGACTCCTTTCATCTAAAGTGATCTATGACTAAGACTAAAAATGGTCTGAGTTTTTAAGTGATGTCAGGAATTGAACCCAGGGCCCCATGCATGCCACCCACAAGTTCTACCACTGAGCTACATCCCCAGCCCTAAAGCTTTTTGTTTTTCCTTCTTTTTTTGTATTTTTTTTAAATGTTAACTAACCCATCAGCTGTCAAGTATACTACTAGGAATATATTGTAAATGCTAATTCCTGATTTCAAATACATTTGAAATAGATTTTAACTTATCTTTACTTCCAACTTCCTCTGCTTACCCTTGCATGAGCAAACATTCTACTTTTCAAAACCTTCACTGATTAAAATTTTTGAAGAGAGGATAGCCATTAATTTCCTATGCTCCAAAATTACCACTTTCATTTTTAGACAAAGTATAATACCTACTATAAGCATTTATGAGTTGTATCCAGTAAACTTTTGTGGCAAATATATAAAATAAAAGATTATTATCACATGTCCTTAAAGAAAAACAAGATGATCCAAGTTCTTATCGTAAAATATTACATGATAAAATCCTTTCTATTCATGCAATACAGTCTGACCAGCACTGGAGCTACATACTCCTCTCCCTTCATATACCTCAAGAAGTCTACTAGGCAAATAAAAGTATACACACATTTCTTTAAAAAAACAAACAGATGAAGGCTGGAGCAGGGGCTCAGCGGTTATAGTGCTTGTGTGGCATGCACAAGGACACGTGTCTGAACCCCAGCACCACGTACACAACGAAGTGTTGGAGCAACAAAAGCCACATGAAAAACTAAATAAAACTGATTCTCCCCCCTTCTCTGTCCCTCACTGTCCCTCTCTCTTAAAAAATAAATAAAATTTTAAAAATGGCTGCCTGGCTAGCTCAATAGGTAGAGCATGAGACTCTTTAAAAACAGATAGACAGGAGCTGGAGTGGTGGCTCAGCAGTCAAAGCACTTGATTGGCATGCACAAGGACCTGGGTTCAAAACCCATACACCGTGTATACAACAAAGTGTCTGAGCAACAAAAACCAGATGAAGAACTAAATAAAATTGATTCTTTCTCCCTCCCCCTCCCCCTCCCTCCTACTCCTCTTCCTCTCTTTCTCTCCTTTAAAAAAAAAAAAAAAAGAAACAGCAGGGCTTAGGGCTTGGGATTTAGTTTAATGATAAAATTATTTACCTAGCACGCATGAGAACCTGGGTTCAATCCCTAGCACTCCCCAAAACTCAAAAACGAACATCCTGTTGAATGATTGTTTATGTGAGAAACCATAATGCTTTTTGTCCTCACAAATATTTGTTCACTTATCAATTCCTGAGTGTGAGAAAAGTTGACCTAGAATATTACTATTTGAAGATATATCTGAGATTTCCTTTACATGCTCGATTTCAACATTACAATATTGGGTGCTATTCTCAATATTCTCAATCACTTTGCATTCATCTCCTGATTTATCTAACTGTGGAACAGCTTATTTTATCAATTTTTTCTCTTTGCTATTATGGAAAGATAATGTAAAATTCTCAATTCTCAAATGTGTTCAAAGAAAAACTAAAGGGTAAGAGAAACAAAGACCACCAAAATAGCATCTTTAGATTTCTTTTATATTTTCTTAAAAGATTATACAATAACAATCAGCTACTTCACACTGCATCAATCTTTTATTCAATCATTTTTTTGTTTTTGTATTACTATTTTGGTCTATTTTTAATATAGCTGGAAATAATTGATGATGAAGATGAAAGAAATAATTTCTAGGATGATGAAATAGCAAACTAATCCAAGATATAGAAAAAAGAAATTACTAAAATTCCATATATATTATACATATTAGCCACCAAAAGGCCCATAAGTTCCATATAGTAATTATAAAAAAATAAGCAGATTTTCTCCTCATCCTTTGAAGACTTCAAAGAAAGAATAAAATATAAAACATCAATCCTTATAAACAGAACTTCTCAAAAAGAACTCAAGAACTGGGCTGGAGTGGTGGCTCAGAGGTTACGGTGCTTGCCTGGCATTTGAACCCCAATACCACATAGGCAACGAAGTGTCAGAGCAACGAAAGCCACATGAAAAACTAAATAACACTAATTCTCTCCTCACTGTCCCTCTCTCTCTTTAAAAAAAACTCAAGAACTGAAAGTGGGCCCAATTTAAGAACAAAAAATCGTTTGTACATCTATATGCTAGAACAACACACATTCTGTAAAATAGTTCTTTAAATGCCATACCATATTAGAATAACCACTTTTGGTTTTCTCTTTTTTGTAGTACTGGGGAATGAACCTATGGCCTCACACACTGAACTACATCCCCAGTTCTTTCTATAGTGAGACAAGCAATAAAAGTAGTCAGCAGTTACTTAGTTTTATCTGTAATAGTCTAATATTTTAGAATAGGTAAATGTGTACTTGGATATTTAATTTTTTAAAAATCAACTAAATAATTTCTCATAGTTCTTATAACCAATAAATAAAAGAGCCAGGACTAGGCATGCTACTCCTGGTATATTTCTAGCTATAAAAGTCTCACATCTGGCAGTACATGGTGCACATACCTGTAAATCTAGCTATGTAGGAAGCTGAGGCAGGAGGATCACAAGTTCAAGACCAGCCTGGGTACCTTAGCAAGACCCTATCTCAAAATAAAATTTTTTATAAAAAAGTGCTGTGGGGCTGGGAGTGATGATAGCTCAGCAGTTGGAGTGCTTGCCTGGCACACATGAGGACCTGGGTTCAACACCAGCACCACATACACAACTAAGTGCCTGAGAAACAAAGGCCAGATGAAAAAATAAATAAAAATTGATTCTCTCTTTCCTCTCTCCTCCTCTCTCTCATAAATAAATAAATAGGGCTGTGGATGTAGCTCAGTGGTAGAGCACTTAACTAGAATGCCCAAGGACCTAGGTTCAATCCCCAATACCACAAAAACAAAACAAATTTCATATTTGATGGAAATCCAGTCCTTCTCTATATAATAGTATCAAGTCAATTCTACTCAACAATAGCAACAGTCCTCACAGCACTGCAAATGTTATGCTGGTTGCCAGGCCGTATGCCAGTCAGAAGGAATCTGAATCTCTGCCATAGCATCCCAGAGTCTCTATTTACTGTGATTCTTATAAATAAATAAATGTTTAAAAACAAACATTTAGGGCTGGAGCGGTGGCTCAGTGGTTACAGTGCTTGCCTGGCATGTGCAAGTACATGGGTTAAAACCCCAGCACCATAATAAAGTGTCCCAGCAATGAAAGCCATGTGAAAAACTAAATAAAATTTATTCTTTCTCTCTCTTTCACTATCCCTCTCTCTCAAAAAAAAAAAAAAAAATTAGGCTACTTAGCAAACCAGCCTCTATATTTCCAAATTTAATGCTGTATGGTTTTTGTTCCTCCAGGGCACTATGCCCTTTCTCTGTTTGGTTTAGTTATGCAGTACTGAGGAAGTCCTTATAAATATAGTAGTCCTTCCTTATTCTTGGGGAATATATTCCAAGACCCCAGTGGATGCCTAAAACTGTAGAAAATACTGAAATATATATATATATACTGTTTTTTTTCCTACAGATGTATACCTGTTAAAAAGTTTAACCTATAATTTAGGCACAGTGAGATATTAACAATAATGAAATAGTACAATTAGATTAATGTAAACAGAACAATTAGAATAATTTACTGTAGTAAAATTTACATAGCTGTAGTCTTTCCCACAATATCTTACTAGACAGTAATATTTTCAGACCATGGTTGACCATAGGTAATTTAAACTACAGAAAGTAGAACCATGAATAAGGTTGGGACTACTAAAGTTAAAGCAACAATCTTTTACCTATTTCACCTTGACTCTTGGGAAGCATTTCAATTAAAGTAATTTAGAAGTTTGGGGAAAAAAAGAGAGAATTTTCTTATAAAGTTGTTGCAAGCTGATGTAATTTGGTATACAACTGTTAATTACCACTCATTGTCATAATAAATGACAACAGGCATAAAAATTATAAATTATCATGATTTAGAATATTTTATATTCATCCATTATAGTCTATATGGCTACTAAACCATGATGACAGCAGGGACCACCAGTAGATGACCTAAACCATTCTCAAATGTGCTTTGACTAAGGCACATGTGCTACAAGGGTGAATTCATTTAGATACCACATGATTTCATGAGAGCCACCATGGGTCCCAAAATTTTTTAAAGAAAAAAGTCTTGCACATAGCTATAACATTCCTAATTAATGACATATTTCAAAGAGGCTGAAAACAGATATCCAGAGATAGCAGAAATGTTATTCTGAAGTCTGCACAGGAATAAACTAATCAGGTATATGCCCAAAATAAACTGAAACATATATTCATCTAAACACGTATACATGATGGTTCATAGTAGCATTAATCCATAATAGCCAAAAAGTGGAAATAATCCAAACGTCCATTAACTGATGAATAGATAAATCAAATGTGGCATATATCTATACAAAGAGTATTATTTAGCCACTAAAAGGAATGTGAATTGACAGACGCTTCAACATGGATAAACCTTGAAAATAATCCAATTGAAAGAAACCAGTCACAGAAGACCAAATATTTGATTTCATTTATATGAAATGTCCAAAATAGGCGAGTCCAAGAAACTGTGAACAGATTTGTGTTAACCTAGGACTAGTGTATTGGGGAACAGCAGGAAATGCTGATGGATATATGTAATCCAGTTTTATGTACTAATAAAAATATACTAAAATTTGATTGTGGAGATGGTTGTACAACTCTATGAAAAGACTAAAAATCAATGAATGGCATAATTTAAATTGGTGGAGTGCACAGTGTGTGGATTATATCTCAATAAGCTGTTTTTAAAACTGCATTTGGAGCCGCGTAAGCTAACAAGACACAAGCAACAGCACCTACCAGCCCACAAAGAGCTAACAAGAATACAGGGATAGACTAGGCCCAAATTAATCAGTGAACTTAACTTGGATTTCTCCTCCTCTTCCCCCTACCTCCACCCCAGACCTTTCTAACTCTAACCCTTTGATGTTGTCTTCTCCTCCCAACTTTCTTGGTTGGGTCTTATTTGATAGATAAGATTTTGAGATTTTTGTGATAGAGAATCAGAAGAAAGGGAAGTTAGAGAAAACCCAAAAGAAGTTTCCTTTGTTGTAGGGACTGGGAAGCGTTTGAAGAATGTAATTTGAGAGCAAAACTTAAGTGTGAGGGCAGATATGAAAGAGGGAAGATGGTTATTTAAAAAAAAAAAAAAAAGTGCCCATGGGCTGGAAGTGTGTAGCTCAGTAGTAGAGTGCTTGCTTAGAATACTTGAGACCCTTAGTTTGATCCCCAGCACCACACAAACAAAAAATTATTTTGCCAGGGCCATTTGTCTTGTTTCAAGAAGCTTGAAAAATACAAATAAGAATTTACTGCTTTATTTTTAAAATTTTTATGTGAATTAATCTGCAAAATATATTAGCTTTAGTGAGCTTCCCTCTATACATGTTAAAATTTGATGCACAGAATAAATTTACATGACATACTATTTTGATTTATTTTTGTTTGTCTGTACTGGGGATTAAACCCAGCAGGGTGCTTGCTATACCACTGGACTGCATCCCCAGACATTTCTGAAATTTTATTTTGACACAAGGTCTCACTAAGTTGCAGAGGCTAGCCTTGAACTGGTGCTCCTTCTGCCTCAGTCTCCAAAGTTGCTGGGATTACAGGTATGCGCTACCACACCTGGATATTTTGGGGTTTTAATGGTAAAAATATTTAGAAAAGCAAGGCACATTAAACGCTATTGGGGCGGGGGCTGGAGAGGTGGCTCAGCAGTGCTTGCCTGGCTTGTGTGAGGACCCAAGTTCAATCCCCAAAACCACATATACGTCTAAGTGGAGGAAAAACAAAAACCAGATGAAAATTAAATAAAAAAAAAATTTTAAATAAAAAAAAAATTCATGGGGCCCCTGTAGCACCTCTGCAGAATCTTTGTCTTCCATACTCCTGTATAATGCTATCAGTCCTTTTATGGCTATTTTCTGTTTCCCCACCATGTGGGGTCTAATACCTCTATGGTGAAAGATTACGTATTACCTGTATCCCTAGCACCTAATACAGCACTTATTACATAAATTAGATGCTCAAAAATATCTCACTACTGATAATCATTATAAATACCAATTAAATAGGATGTGTAAATACAGCTGTTATCTTGTGAACGCTGATTTGACCAAGGGGCAACTTGTAGACCGGAAATTCATTCTTAAAAAAAATTCTTTATTCCACATTGTTTTTAAGTCCCCACTTCTTCACAAAAATGGAATGGTTTAAGGGATATGTTTAAGGCTTTTTTCATAAAAAGCCCCGAGTCATTTTTTCCACCTTCAAATAATGAAATAATTTCTGTACTATATTTCATAAAAAATCAAATATTAAATTTAGTAACAATTCAGATCACATTATTTTTGCAGGGGAATCAGCATGCTAACAAAATTTTACAAGATTTCTCAATATATAAAACTGAAAAAAAAAAGCCAGCAACATAACTTATATATGAATTTGAGATATTGATATCTGAGTCCCCATCTGCTTGGTACTCATCCTTACATCTCTCAGTTATCCCTGAGGTATGACTATTGAGGAATACAGTTTGAAAATCGCTGATGCAAGGTATCCCCCTATAGCAATTAAATTTATCCCTTAGGTTCAACACAATTTTCCTTCTTGTCAATTGCCTAAGTGTGCTTACAGAATACAAGGAAGAATCTCTTTTGTCATTTCAAGAACCTATGCTGGAATATTTAGAAGAGTTTTTACTCCAAGGCCTAATTATATTGTAATTTTTAACTCCAAACACTTTTTTTTTTAAGAGAGAGAGGAACAGTGTGAGAGAGAAGAGAATCAATTTTATTTAGTTTTTCATGTTCCTTTTGCTGCTCTAACACTTCATTGTGTATGTGGTGCTACATCCTCAAACATGCCAGGCAAGTGTTATAACTGCTGAGCCACCATTCCAGCCCTCCAAACACTTTTTACAGAAGGTAAGAACACAATTTTCTAAAAATTCCTGGGAAAATAGGTGGCAATAAAGAAAACTCCATTCCTTGGCACAGAACAGTCCTTGGTAAGCACAGATAAAATAGATTACTTATGGGCTGGAGCGGTGGCTCAGTGGTTTCGGTGCTTGCCTGGCAAGCACGAGGACCCGGGTTCAAACTCCAGCACCACTTACACAACTAAGTGTTAGAGCAACTAAAGCCATGTGAAAAACTAAATAAAGTTGTTTCTCCCTTTCTCTGTCTCTCTCTCTCACTGTCCCTCTCTCTTTAAAAAAAAAAAAAAGATTATTTACATCAATTTTATAAAAACTAGGTTAATATTAAGCAATTAACACTTTGAAAAATTTTCATGCCATTAAACAGCATCCCAGTGTGATATTAGCTTTTCACTTAATTTGAAAGACCAAGGACAATCTTCAGAGCTATAAATAGGACACCCTTAATTTTCCTTTCTCTTTGCCAAATAAACATCAGGTCCTTTCAATGTTTCTTCCCTATTACTGGAACAGTTCCTCTTTATCATTGCCACTAACACCACTCAGCAGCCTCTATATTGCCTGTTAGAGTCTTTACCTTCTCCCCTCCAATCCAAGATTACTCTTCCTTACATTAGTATATGTAAAAATGTTTATTAAGCACTCATTATATGCTAATCACTGTTCTAAGTATGGGGAACACAACTCTGGACAAAACTTATTATTATTGTGTGCCATATTCAACTATTCAACTAAAATACTCTATCCTATCCATATTCCTAAGTGAGCCATCCCTCTCTGCTGACTGGGTCCCTTCTCCAAGATAGCACTCTGTCACCACAGACCTTGTTTTCTGCTTCAACAATATTTTCTTCTTTACTGGACTATTCCTGTCAGCATATAAATATAGTAAGTCCAACCTTTAAAATGAGAAGATGAAATCCTTTCCTCACACTGAGCCTCTTCCTGCCACTGCTCCATTTCTGGTTTTTTGTTTTTTGTTTTTGTTATAGAGAGAATCACTTTATTTAGTTTTTCATGTTTTTGTTGCTCCAACACTTCACTGCGTACGTGGTGCTGGGGTTTGAACTCGGGTCCTCGCGCATGGCAGGCAAGTGCCACCGTAACCACTGAGCCACTGTCCAGCTTTTTTTTTTTTTTTTTTTTGCCATTTCTGTTTCTTTTCCACCACAGATCTCAAATAATTTGTCTATATTCACTCTACACATTCCTTTTTCCAAACTCTCAACAGTTCACATCAACCAGGCTTTTGGTCTTTACCAAAATAGTCCTTTGTCATTCTACCAAAATTATTTCTTTCAACGTCACCAATAAGCACTTTATCACATCCAGGATTCAAATGTTGTACTCCTCTTACTCAGTCTTTTCAAGGTGCATTTAACTAAATTTATCACTCATAAATTTTATGAGTGAAATTTATATGAAAAATTTCTTTTGTGTAGCCCCTAGGACACCACACTTTTCTCCCTTTTTTCTCCTGCCTCATCAACTACTCTTTTATAGTCTTGTTATTCACTTGAAATGCTTTTTTAAAAATATCTATGCTAGAAAACAAAAGTCGAATTTGCTGAATTTTATAGAGTAAGAAATGTAAAAATGACATTTAAGCAAAAAAGAATTTTAAACAGAAAACCGACAAATTAAACAATCATTTTGACAATCAAAGTAGCCACTGAGTAATCTATGCATAAAAACTTTCCTCAAAGCTGGGGATAGCTGGGCACAGTGGCACATACCTGTAATCCCAGCAGCTCAGAAGGCTGAGGCAGGAGGTTTGGAAGTTCAAAGCCAGTCTCAACAACTTAGGGAGGCCTTAAGCAACTTAGCGAGACCCTGTTTCAAAATAAAATATAAAAAGGGCTGGGGATGTGGCTCAGTGGTTAAGCACCCCTGGGTTCAATCCCTGGTATTAATAAAAAGAAAGCTGGGGGGATATAGCTCAGAGGTAGTCCTTGTCTGGTATACCTAAGGCTCTGGGTTCAATCCCCAGTGCTGTGAAAAAGAAAAGCTTTCCTCCGCAAGGACACAAATATCCATATAAAACCCTTCTAGCTGAAACATATGAAAAAACGTGATCTATATGATCCAACCTTACTCCAAGATATGTACTCAAACGCATACATCCACATAAAAACTTACACTTTGAATGTTCATGGTGGCTTTACTCAAAAACAAGCCAAATGTCCATCAATAGGTGAACGAATAAAGAAACTGGTACACCCATTCAAAATAATAATACTCAGCAACAGAAAAACTTGAACTTACTGACATTCAGCAACATAGATGAAAAAAAATTATAAGAGTGAAAGAAATTGGACAGAAAAGAATACATAGTGTATGAATCTACGTAAAATTGTAGAACATGTAAACTCATGTATACAACAGAAGCAGATCAGTGGTTTGCCTAGTAACAGGAGATGAGAGGGGAGATACTCGAGGAAAGGAGGAATTGAAAAGGAGCACAAAGAAACTTGTGGGGATGATGGACATATTCACTATCTTGACTATTATGATGGTTTTACAGGTGTATTCACATGTCAAAACATCAAAAGGCAAAATTCAATTGTGCAGTTTATTATATGTCAATTACACCTTAATAAAAGCTGTCTAAAACAAGTTTAACCTAACTGTTAATCAGATTAAAACAGGAAAGACTGGGTCCCATTTGAGTAAAAATCTGAAGGGATATGCAGCTAGACTCAAATTTTATGATAGCTCCCAAGTTGATTCCAATGTGCACTCAAGAATGAGAAAAACTGATCTACACACCAATAGTACAAAATTTTTAACACCAGCCCCAATATCTCCCCTGAACTTCAGACCTGTAATGCCTCCACATGGATGTCAAGTAGCCCCTCAAAATAACTTATACCTTGTTTAAAAAAATACTCTTAATTACTCCCTTTGCCCACCTTCCATTCTTTGTCTTCCTAACTCAGTAAATACCACTTCTTTCTTTCAGTTGCTCAGACCAAATACTTAGAAGTAGAATTCATCCCCTTCTCTCTCATACCCACATCTGATTCACCAGCAAATCCTTTCCAACCCTTCTTAAAAGTATATCCCAAAGTGAGTGATTTATTACTACCTCCATTGATACCACTCTATATATTCTCAACAACTAATGCCCTTTTATTTTCTACTACAGACTACTCTACAAAGCAGCCACCGTGATCCTTCCGAATGTAAATCAGTTAAAAAAAATCACTCTTCTGCTTAAAATGTCCAATGGTATACTAGTTGGGGTTTACCCAGAGAAAGAGAATCAACAGAGCATAAATCATTATAACAGGGAATGTATTAGATTGGCTCACACAATCAGTGCTGAAAAGTCCCACAATCCCTGCCTACAGGTTGGAGAAACAGGAAAATTAGTAACTGCTTAGATTTAGCCCCAGTCCAAGTGTGGGTTGCCCAGAGAGCTACTGCTGCAAGTTCTAATTCAAAGACTGAAGAACTTAGTCTGACGCCATAGGAAAGAGCAACAGAAAACACACCCTTTCAGGGAGAGAGAGCAAGTGAGAGCTAGCTTACCACTTCCCTTTTTTTTCCATTCCATTTGGGGCCCCAGCGTATTGGATGGTGCTGCCTACAGTCAGGGGAGGGCTTCCCTACTCAGTTGGGGGACCCACAAGCCAATCTTTTCTGGAAACACTCTCACAGACAAACCCAGAAACTGCTCTACCATTCTCTCTTTACTATTCTCTGGGTATCCCTTAAGCCAGTCAAGTTGACAACCAAGATTAACCATCACAAATGGGTTCCTCCTCTCTATGCAGCCAAACCCCTTCCTTTTTATACTCTGGCAACCAGAATATACAGCAGTTAAGAAAATACCAAATTCTTACTCTAGTTCATAATGATTTAAACTCTTTTCCCACCAGATCTTCTACACTCTCTGGAACTCTCAGGATCTTTGCTCTGGCTGCCTAATGAAATATCAGACTGGTTGGCTTAAATACCAGAAATTTATTTCCTCACAGTTTTGGAGGCTGGGAAATCCAAGATCAAGGTTCAGCAGGGTTTAGTTTTTGATAAGGGCTCTCTTCTTGGCTTGTATGTATTCCCACATGGCCTTTCCTCAGTGCATGCATAGGGAGAAAGAACTCTCTTTCTCTCTTTTTTATAAGTCTACCAATTCTATGGGACTTGGATGTCACTGTTTAGACTACATTGAACTTTACTGCTTAAAAGCCCCTATGTCCTAAGCTAGGCACAGTGGTGCCCACCTGTAATCCCAGTGATACAGGAAGACAGCCAGTTCAAAGACAGCCTCAAAATAAAAACAGAATTGGGAATGAAGCTCAGTGGCAAATCACCCCTTCTTTCAATTTCCAGTACTAAAGTGAGGGGGGGGCGATCTCCAAACACAGTTACAGTGCACACTGTGGGCTAGGGCTTCAACACAAAGTCTAGAAGCTCAAGTCAATCCACAGCATCCAGCTTCACTGGCTGTCTACTTCTTCCAAGAGTGCTTCACCTCTGTCCCTTGTGCCTACTCATTCCCTTACTTCTTCCAGTCTCTGCTCAAATATCAATTGCTAGATAAAGCTCCCTAACCTGACATACAATCATAAGAGAAAAGACGTATTTTTCAAAGCTCCTTGGTTGCTCCTATTGTGCAGTCAATGGCCTACTGAATAAGATCAAATGGTATCTAAACAGTCAAAGCTCTCATGTCACACCCAGGATCAGGACCTGTCAGATGAAGCAAAGCACTTCTCGTAATTTTCAAACATACCCAGATTCCATCTTTTCCAAAGAGTCTTACTATTTATCTCCTCTACAGTCATCAGTCCCCTCTCTGAAACCTTATAGCATAGGTGGAAATATGAAATATATAAAATATATAATATAAATTATATATATATATCTTTTAGAAAAGTTAGAGCAGTCAAATTTTATCATGAAGAAGTATAGCTTACTTCCACCTTTTTCTCCCCAGTGCTGGGAATCAAACCCAGAGCCGTGCTCAGTGGTATGATGGGGTAGGGTTATAGATCTTACCAATGTTCTACTTCCCTAGTCCATCATACTCCTATTTTTAAACTACTGATAGATTTTTTTATCTCCCACAAGTGCTATGCACATACTAGACACTAAATAAAAACATGCTGAATGAAGAAATCTTGCTCACGAAATTATTTGCCTTTTCAATGCAATAACTGTTCATCTTCTGTTGCTTTGTGAGCTCCCCTATAGAGTGGGCCAGCTAACAAAGAAATAAGAGAAGCTTATAACCTATATTGATCATTGAGGAATAGAGTTCCTCAGTCCAATTGTTAACAAGGAACTGAGGCCTGCCAACAGTCACCAGAATAAGCTTTTAAGAAATCTCTCCTCCCTGGGTCCCTGAGATAGCTGCAGCCCCAGTCACAACACTGATTCCAGCCTTTTGAGAAACTCTGAATCAGAGGATCTAGCTAAGCTGTATCTAGATTCCTAGCATACAGAACTGAGATAATGGCTATTGTTTTTAAGCAGTTAAGTTTTGGGATAATTCATTATGTAGCAGTAGATAACTAATACATGTACTTACACCTATAGTAAGTACTGAGATGCCATCCTTCACTACAGAAAATATGGTACCCATAGTGGAGGAGGGCTCCTTTTATACACCGAGTTCTGGTCAACTGAATCTTTGTATGTTACACAGAAGTTATGGCACTCACATAATTCACACTGTACTATAACAAATCACATAGCACCTCTAATGTGAGACAAGCTATGCTTTGGTTGAAATTACTGAAGTAAATATTTCATTTGCCCATCACTTTATAATATAGCTGTTCTAGTTTGTGTCTCACTCCTTTGTAATGTCCATCTTTTTTCTGTGCTCATTCCTGTTATACAGTTTATGTTGGGCTGTCACTCCTTAGTACTTGCCCTATTCCTTTTCCTCTACTTCTTGGCCTGGTGCAGGTAGGACACGAGTTCTCACAGTAGCATTTCTCCTTTCATTCTACCTCTCCATTGTTTTATCAGACTGACCTGTTACTTCATGTGTAATTATTGAATTTAGGGTCTAGGGACAAGCTCAGTGGTAAAGCACTACCCAAGCATATGCAAAGCCCTGGGTTCAATCTCCAGAACCACAAAAATAAATAAGATCTATAGCTCTTTAATAACTGCTCCTAGAACAGCTTAGTGCAATATTCTCAAAGCATGGTCTGTATACTACCCACTAGTGGGCCCTGTCAGACTACCAAGTGCTCCACAGGTAGCCTGGTATAATCATAAGTTTAAAAGGTAATTATGATTTGTCAGGGAAGACTTACTGTTGTAAAATGTGTAATCCAAAGTCATAAAAATTATTTAACTCATAAAAAGTACAGTGAAAAATAATTCTACAAATGCCAGAATTCTCAATGATGATGTAAAAGACTGAACAAAACTTCAATGCAATACAGTTTTGCAATGCAATCAGCATAACTGTATAAACGAATCTGCATGATGTTTACGTACAAGTAAACCGGGAAAGTATAAATGGGAGGTTACTGATAAGTACCTGAAACGGGAAGCACACTGATAACCATCCTTTAGCCGCTAGTGGCCTGGGTATCTACTATGATCAAATAATGATATGAAGCATCGGAACTTCTGAATAACTTTCAAAAGAAAGCTCCTCTCTGAAAAAAACAAGTAAGAGCAAAATAGTGTCTTCTGTGTAAAACTGATGAAGTCTGTCATCAAAAACAGAAATGAAAATTACAAAGACATTATTCACAGTCATACTCATAATAGTTATTATAAAAAGAAGGGTTTTTTTTTAAGAAATTGAGTAAGTAATACATTTATTTGATGAGAAAGCAAAAGACACAAAATTAACATGACATACTTGGGTATTGCATAATGTCAGCAGCACACAATGTGGAAGAGTTTAGACTACTGCATGTGCACACTAGCAAATAATTTCACTTTAAATGCCACAAATGTAAAAAAATTAAAAAGCTCATCATATAACTATAGGCAATCTATTTGAGAGAGAAATAAAAAACCATTACTGCCATTCCAAGCTACATAAATTATTTCCAGTATAAACTACACCCCAAATTGAACTTCAACATTACTGGATAAGGTGGCCTGATACTAATTTTAAAAAAACTATCTATGGAGATACACAGTTATAAAGGGAGTTTGAAAATGGTTGCATAATCTACATGTTCATTAGGATACCCATATATAATTATAACTCAAAAATACATTTCCAAATTTTGACTCAATGTGGTAAGAATGATCTTAATGCTATTTTTCCTATACAAAGAAAACATTACTGAATAATGAATCTCCCACCTTAATATAAACTAGCTGTTGCAGCGAAAATATTTATGTATCAAGACAGATTGCTAACATTTGAAATGATCAATTCTACAATTTCTACTGCCTTGCTCAAGTGGTATACATATCTGAACAACACTTCAGAAACTTGAATAACATCCATATGGGCACAATACAATAATTTTTAATTTTTCTTTCTTTTGAAGTGCTGGGATCTAATCCAGGGATCTAACCAGGGCCTCATGCATGCTAGGAAACTGCTCTATTACTGAACTGCATTCCCTGCCCCTAATTTTTTTAAAGGGAGTAAAATACAGTAAAGAAGGACTGATCACCAGGAGTCTGACTTTCCCACTAAGAGTAAGTAGGAAGCTGATGAACATAACATTTGCAGGCCTGAAGTGGTGGCTCAGCGGTATCCACATCATGGACATGGATTCAAACCCTAACATCACATACACAACTAAGTGTCAGGGCGATGAAAACCAGATGAAAAGCTAAATAAAGTTGATTGTTTCTTTCTCTCTCTCTCTCTCTCTCTCTCAATTTGGAGGGGGCGATGGCTGGAGCGGTAGCTCAGTGATTACAGCACTTGCCCAGCGTGCGCAAGTAAGCGAGTTCAAATCCCAGAACCACATATGCAACGTTGGAGCAACGAAAGCCACGTGAAAAACTAAATTAAAAAAAAAAAAAAAGTTTCTCTCTTTTTCTCTTTCTCTCTCTCTGTTCCTCTCTCTTTAAAAAAATAAAATAAAATAAAAATAAATTTAAAAAACAGTAACATTTGCCACTGCCTCAATTCGGAACACTCAAACTTCCAGTATTTTTTTTTCTAAAGAGAGAGGGACAGTGAGAGAGACAGAGAAAGAGAGAAACAACTTTTATTTAGTTTTTCACATGGCCTTCGTTGCTCCAACACTTAGTTGTGTACATGGTGCTGGGATTTGAACCCAGGTCCTCGTGCTTGCCAGGCAAGCGCTGAAACCACTGAGCCGCCACTCCAGTCCCAAACTTCCAGTGTTTTAATAGGATGAAGTTCAACAAAAGTCTGAGAGTACAAGAAACAGCCTTCAGTACGAAAGTACCCTGAATTTTGAGGGATATTCCAATCTGAATATCCAGAAATATCTAGCAAGTTATTGCTTGCTTTCAACTCAGCAATCTGTAACCTTAAATTAGCAGTGCAGGTAGTAGAATTTAAGACAAAAAAAATGGGGAACCTGATCTAGTTTAAACTCATAAGCCCTATACAGAACCTACTAAACAACATTACTTTCACAAATATGGTTTGTTATGAATACCAACTTTAATTTTTATTACTTTTGATATGACTTTTTAAATTTACCAAACACAAGTGGTATCTTATCTAACTTCTTATAATACTGTAAGATTGAGATTTTCTAACCTCTTATAAGGATATTAAAAGTTTGGCATAATGTTTTAGAGTTTGACTCCAAAGTAAGATTCCCTAGATTCTTTTTTTTTCTTCAAAGAAAGACGGGACAGTGAGAGAGAGAGAGAATCAATTTTTATTTAGTTTTTCACATGGCCTTCATTGCTCTGAGACTTTGTTGTGTACACGTGGTGCTGGGGTTTGAACTAGCATACTTGCGCGTGCCAGGCAAGCGCTGTAACTGCAGAGCCACCGCTCCAGTCCCTAGATTCTTTTTTAATAGCATTTTTTTTAAGAGAGAGGGACTGTGAGGGGTGGAGAGAGAAGGATCGAATCAAATTTACTTAGTTTTTCATGTGGCTTTCGTTGCTCCAACACTTCATTGTGTATGTGGTGCCAAGGGATTTAAACCTGCGTTCTCGCGCATGCCAGGCAAGCGCCATACTCGCTGAACCACCACTCCAGCTCCTAGCTTTTTTTTATTAAAAAGAAAGGGATAGAGTGAGAGAAAGAGAATCAATTTTATTTATTTTTTCATCAGGTCTTAGTTTCTCTGACACTTGGTTATAATATGTGGTACTGGGGTTTGAACCTAGGTCCTCACGCAATACAGGCAAGTACTCTACTGCTGAGCCACAGCTCCAGCCCCAAGACTCCCTAGATTCTAATCCTACTCTAATATTTCCTCAATATCTCATTTTTTGGGCTGAGGGTACAGAGTATTTGCCAAGCAGGTTCAAGACCCTGGGTTCAAACCCCATCACTGCAAAACTAAAAACCCCCCAAAATTTCATTTCTCCTTATAAGACAGTCATTGTGAGGAATAAAAGTTATATACCATAAAAATGCCTTAGCACGTTTTTATACATTAGTGTTACTAAATATTAATAAATAAGAAACAATTCTTTGTTATTCTTCAAGCTTTTTCAGACAACTGAGTTTATGAAAATACGAAGGCAAATATGTGCAGATGTTACTGAAGACTGAGGAATGCATTTTTTTTTTTTTAAAGAGAGAGGAACAGAGAAAGAGAGAAACAACTTTATTTAGTTTTTCACATGGCCTTAGTTGCTCCAACACTTAGTTGTGTACGTGGTGCTGGGGTTTGAACCCGGGTCCTTGTGCTTTCCAGGCCAAAACTGCTCACCGCTCCAGCCCCCTGAGGAATGTATCTTTATAAGAGATTAGTAAGTCTTTCATATTTTGCTATTTTCAAACAAATGGCAATGCCAAAATGGCAATGCTACCCTCTGACATTACAATCTGGGAAAACTAAAAGCCTATTTGGCTTCTCCATTTTACTTGTGTTTCCCAATTCTAGAGTAGCGGTCAGATAACTGCTGCTTCTATTTCTCACTTATTATGTGGCAGCCAACCTCAAAGATGGTCCCCAAAGAGCTTCACACTTCCTGCATTCACACTGAATAGTGATGACTTAAGGAACCAGAAGGACACTACAGAAATGACAGAGTGACAGATCATAAAAGACAGTAAGGGGGCTACAGCGGTGGCTCAGCGGTGAGAGCACTTGCCTGGCATGTATGAAGACCCAAGTTTGAACCCCAGCATCACATACACAACTAAGTGTCAGAGAAACATAAGCCAGAATGAAAAAAAATAAATAAAATTAATTCTCTCTTAAAAAAAAAATAAGACACGGTAAGTTCCACCTTGTTCACTCTTGAATCATTAACTCCACGGGAAACCAGCTGTTACCTCTCTCACAAGGATACTTGAGCAGCCCTATGGCAAAGTACACATGACAAGGAACTAAGGCCTCCTGTCAACAACAGCCAGTGCTGAGTACGCCATTTTGGAAGGAGATGCTCCAATGGAGTCAAGCCTTCAGGTGATGACAGTCTCAGCTGACATCTTAATCGTAACCTCAGGAGAAATTCAGAGCCAAAACTATCCAGCTAAGCTGCTCCTAAAGTCCTGACTCACAAAAACTGAGAACAAAAAAATGTGTGGGAGCAATGTGTTTCACAGAAATAGATAATAGTCTGTTTACCAAAAATCTGATATAGGAAAAGGGAATACAGAACAAAGAAAGAAGAAAAGAATGGCAATTGAGTTAATCAAAATGGAGAACATACATCGATGTAAATAAAGTGTTGAAATTTTTAGGCTATCATTATTTCTATGTTTCTAAGGTTTATTTTCTTGTCTTTGATAATTTCTAAATTTTTAATGATATATTTTAGTATAAAACTTAAAAAAAATTTTAATTAAAAGTTTCTAAGTAGTCACACGTACAATTTTATCAACTAAAAGTCTATTTGAGGGCTGGAGCAGTAGCTCAGTGGTTACAATGCTTGCCTGGCACGTGCAAGAATGCAGATTCAAACCCCAGCACCATGTACACAATGAAGTGCTGGAGCAACAAAAGTCACATGAAAAACCAAATAAAATTGATTCTCTCTTTAAAAAAGAAAGAAAGAAAGAAAAAAAGCCTATTTGAAAACAAGTCAAAGTCAACTGTTAAGATCTCTATTCACTTCAAAGTTTCGGCAACATGGAAGTTACTGCTCTAAATGCAAGGGGAACTAACAGATGAAATCAGCATGGTTCCTAATATCATGGAGCCTCAGTAAGCAAAAGAAACAGACATAAGAACTCCAGTATCAAGTATTTGTTCAGTAAATACAAAAGGTAGGAAAAAAGAATACACTTACAAATGGGAGAGTCAAATGGGAAAATAAATGTGTTAGGGAAGCCTTCCTAAAGACATGGTTTTTAAACTGAACCTTGAGTAACATGTAAAATATTAACAGCTGGAATTAAAAAGCAGGGCAATGAAGTCAGAGGGGAGCACTATGAGCAAAATCACAATGGCAAGAAGATGCACAAAATTCCCAAAGTATTTTCAGAAAACCAATTAAGTAGTCCTTAAGTACAAATGGATACTGAGATTTTAATGAGACAAAAGTCTCGGGGGGGGAGTTGGACTCAGGCTCTAAAGAGCTCTATTTGATGATATTAAGGGTTTTGGAGCCTGGGTTTGATTCTGAATTACTAAGGGAGTTATTTACCACAAGTTTAATCCACACAAGGCTTTTCTGTATTTTTGTTGCACATATTCAAATATTTTATAATTTAAACTTTTAAAAACTGAGTCCATTTTCAAATCCTCACAGCTAACAATATAAGGGCATCAGACACAGACGGGAACAACCACTGTTAGGTGCCTGAAAATACAAGGATGCCACAAAAGCAGAAATGGTCCAGTTTGGTAATCAGCCTTGTGCATGTGTCTATGAGAGTTCACAGGCATACATGTACAGATGTAGATGTGATTTACAATGGTATTACATCCAGATAGACCCATCACTAAGTTTTTAAAAAATTTAGGTCAAACCATCATAAAATAGGGACCATCTGGAGCTGGAGAGTTGGCTCAGCCACAGAGTGCTTGCCTGGCTTGCGCAAGGTTCTGGGTTGGATCCCAGCACCGCATACACAAATAAATAAAGGAAAAACAAAAACCAGGTGAAAAAGTTCTCTCTCTTACCCTCTCTTTCCCTCTTTCTTTAAAAAAAAAAATGGGAAACATCTATATGTAAAGTGATACTTAAATATATTGTATACATTATTATAAAAATATATGTAACATAATGCTTTGCAGCAGATATAAAATCCTTAGAGATCCTTATGTTTCTTAGGTTAATATTAATATTAGATACAATTTTATTAGTACTAACTGATGGTGTATGCTACTGATAGGGAATATAAACACATGCTAAGTATCAGAAGGAAATTACCCTAGTTTATAACATTTTGTTAATAATTCATATAAAAATAATATCAAGACAAATAACAGGCTCAGTAATGTTCATATTGCTGTAGTTTTTGCTTTCTAAATAATAAAAGCAGCTACAATTATTATTGAAAGGGTAAAATTCAAATCTTTCTTCTTTTAAAGAGATGGGGCCTATGTTGACGAGGCTAACACCAAAAACTGCTGGGGTTCAAGTGATCCTCCTGCCTCAGTTTCCTGAGTAACTGGCATTTCAGATGTGTGCCACCAAACCTGGCTTGATTATACTATATATTCTTAATTTTTCACAGTTGAGTCATAAGAAAAGAGCAAACGATTATTTTTCTGCTAAGATTTAATTCAATTTTCTCCAAAAATATGGATCAATAGTTAGGTACAAATATTGTAACAAAGTAGCATACTTCTTAGGATAAAAACAATTTTCTAAATGAAAACAAACATTATAAGTTTGCTAAGATAGAGTGACCAACTCAGATTGTATAGAAATGAACTAAATTAATTTTGAATAAATAAGTCATAATGAAGCATTTCAAAATAACTGAAAAGGGAGAGAGAGATAGGGCTTAATAATAGCAGATATAAAGAAAATGCATTAAAAGGGTTTGTCTAAAGTCAGATGGGAGAAAAAGAACAGAAAAGAGATTTTGTTGATGAACAAAGAATCCTAAGAGAGGAAAGACAAATAACCTTCTATCCTTAGCAATTTCTCAGCCTAGTTCAAATGAACTCCAACTTCTCTTTCCAAAAATAGTAAGGAACCATTCCAGGATTAGGTTCCCCAAATGATATAAAATAGAAATTTAGAAAGACAAACTTCATAATCTTACACAATTACCAGTTATTATTATTATTTTTTTTTTTTTAAAGAGAGAGGGACAGTGAGAGACAGAGGGAGAAACGACTTTATTGAGTTTTTCACATGGCCTTCGTTGCTCCAATATTTAGTTGTGTACATGGTGCTGGGGTTTGAACCCGGGTCCTCGTGCTTGCCAGGCAAGCGCCGAAACCGCTGAGCCACAGCTCCAGCCCCACCAGTTATTATTTATTATGTACTAATACACAGAAGCTATAACCAGAGATTTTTGCTAGACAAGACCGCAAATAAATACAATATGGTTTAAAAAAAATGCCACTGAGTTAATAGACCAACACCGTCAATGTAACTCAGCCTTTTGAAATCATGTTCACTTTCTATAGGAGAGCTCTGTTAACACAGAATTAACTAAAGTATCACAGTTATCAACAGTTCACTGCAAACTATAGTATCTATCACATTAATATTAAAAGTTAAATGTAGATGAACTAAGCATGTAAGAGCTGTGCACTTTATTGTATATTAATTATGCAATTACATGCAATGTGTTTTTCTTCTCCCCATCACCCCCAGTACTAGGGATCGACCCAGGGACACTCTACCACTGAGCTACATCCCTAGCCCTCTTTACTTTTTATTTAAAGACAAGGTCCTGCTAAGTTGCCCAGGCTGGCCTTGAACTTATGACCCTCCTGCCTCAGTTCATCTACCCCTCTCCCTACTCCACTGTGATTGCATCAACATACCCAGACATACAATGTTTTTTCTAATGTCAGTAAAAAATTTAAGTAGCAACAGGCATGCTGGGGTATACCTGCAGTACCAGCTACTTAAGAGCCTGAGGCAGGAGAATCACAAGTTTGAGGTCAGCCTGGACAACTTAGCAAGACAGCCTCAAAATAAAAAATAAAAAGGGCTGGATGGCCTGGAGAAGTGGTTCAGCGGTAGAGCACTTGCCTGGCTTGCACAAGAACCTGGATTTGATCCCTAGTGATACATACACAACTAAGTGGAAGAAAAACGAAAACCAAATAAAAAAATTTTTAAAATTGGGCTGCGGCAGTGGCTCAGTGGTTATGGCACTTGCCTTACATGCGCAACTATGTGAGTTCAAACCCCAGCACCACATACGCAACAAAAGTGTCTCAGCAGTGAAAGTCACATGAACAACTAAATTGATTCAGTCTCTCTCTCTCTCTCTGTCCCTCTCTCTTTAAAAAAAAAATGAAAAAATTAACTCTCAGCTAGGAATAGTGGTGCATGCCTATAATCCTAGTGACTCAGGAAGCTGAGGCAGGAGGATTGCAAAACTTCCAGGGTAGCCTTATCAACTTAGTGAAGCCCTAAGCAACTTAGTGAGACCCTGTCTCAAAATAAAAAAATAAAAATGGCTGGGAATGTGGCTCAGTGGTTAAGTGCCCCTGGGTTCAATTTCTGGTACCGAAAAGAAGCAAAGTATATATTAACTCTCTCACACACTCTTTTAAAAAAGGAGAGAAGGGCTGGGTGTATGTAGAGTACCCCAGGTCTAACCCCCAGTACCACAATAATAATAATAATAATAATTATTATTATTATTATTAAATGTACCAAGACTTTAATTATGAATCATGAAGAAAGTAGCATTAGGATAAAATTGATTTTCTTTTTTTTTTAAGAGAGAATGAATTTTATTTAGTTTTTCATGTGGCTTTCACTGCTCCAACACTTCGTTGTGTACATGGTGCTAGGATTTGAACCCGCATGCTCCTGCCTGCCAGGCAAGCACTGAAACCAACGAGTCACTGCTCCACAGCCCCTAAAATTGATTTTCTAACTAAAGTATAAATTATTAAAAACAAAATCTATTTTTTATTCCTAGAAGGTGTTACATAACTGCTACTAACGTTAAGGGTGTCTTTTGTGTGCAAAGGATCATATTAAGTTCTCTAGCTTCATTTACACAATTTAAAATCCCATTTTATATGCTAAAGAAAACAAGGTCAAAATGTCGAAGAAAGTTGCCACAATCATGTTCCAAGTCTTTTCTCAACTCCAGGTCTGCAAAGTTCTAAAGCCCATCTTACATGTCACAATGCTGTGCTGTCCTGATGACTCAGAACCACCATGTGGAATCTCACACAACACATCTCTCTGGAATCATTAGGATATTCTGGGCCATCTACCTTATCTGAAATGGCAATTCCAGAAGGCTGCGACGCTCTAGTGCTTCTTTTGTCTCCTGTCTTGCTGCCAGTTATTACTTTTCCGTATATTTGCTTTTCGCAAACTTAATCCCATTCACAATTCGAAACCCAAGTGGCTTTTAAGGTCTATCATAACCAAGAAGAACTTTAAAGTTGCCAAAAATAAAAGATCTTATCAAATTGGTGATTGTACTTATAAAACAAATCTTTCACACAAGTATTACAAACTGTGGCATAGAAAACAAAACTACCAAAATGAACACGGCTGCAACTTTTAGAGCTGTAAGGATTACTCTCAGAACTTTTGTTGGGGAAGGATGGACAGAGAGGAAGAGGTGACTACAGAGCTCTGTAACCCTCAGAGCTCTGTAAAACCAGAGTGGCTCTGTTTCTGCTTTACTAATTCAGGTTCTAAACAATATTCTGTAAGATTTTTTAAACTTGAAAACTATTAAACTAACTGAAAACTCTGTAAGGCTATACTGAATGGGAGTTACTGGAAAAGAGCTGAAAATTCCACAACGAAGATTATTCTTGAACACCACAGTTACTAAATGCCCACAATAATAAACTGGAAGTTATATGAAGTATTAGGGATTACTTTTATATCATGCTTCTCTAATTACTACAACCAATAGCACATTTAGAATTTAAGCAACAGGCCAGGCATGGTGGCACGTGCCTACAATGCCAGGAACTTGGGAGGCCAAGTCAGGAGGATGGCAAGTTCAAGGCCAAGGCCAGTCTCTGCAACTTAGACACAGGCTAAGCAACTTAGGAGATCAAGTCTCAAAATAAAAAAAAATAGCTTCAGTGGTTAAGTGCCCCTAGGTTCAATCCCTGATACCAAAAAAGTAAATAAAATTAAAAGTTAAGTAATATGGATAAGAGAGCATTCTTGCCCTAATCCTAATATTAATTTTACCCTTTTTTCGGGGAGGGGGGTTTACTGGGAATTGAGCCCAGGGGCGCTATACCACTAAGCATTACATCCTCAGCCCCACCCACATACTTTTTTAAATTTTGAGACAGGGTCTCTCTAAGTTGCCCAGGCTGGCCCAGAACTTGTGATTCTCCTGCCTCAGACTCACGAGATGCTAGGATTAATAGGTATGTACCACCATGGCCAGCTCACTTAATTTCTAATGTATCTCTACAAAGACTTTCCTGGTTTTGAGATACATATTTTAATTATATTGAGGTTTTATAAAGACTTTTTCAGGAAAAGATGTTCAATTTTATTAAATGCATTTCAAGATCTATGATGAGCATGTAGCTTTTCTTCCTTTATCTACTAATATGTTAAATTATATTAAGAACATTCCGTGGGGCTGGAGCTGTGGCTTGGAAGTTATGGCGCTTGCCTAACATGTGCAAGTTCAAACCCCAGCACCACATATACAACAAAGTCTCAGAGCAACAAAGGCCACATGAAAAACTAAAATAAAATTGATTCTTTCTCTCGCTGTCCCTCTCTCTTAAAAAAAAAAAAACATTCCAATGTATCTTTGCAGACCTGACATAAATCATACTTACACATGAATATACTAGTGAATTTTTGCATCAGTGTTATTACATAAAACTCATGTGTAGTTTATTATATTATCTCTATCAGATGTTACCAGTATGATGCCTGCTCTCTTGCTATATTTTAGTGGCATTAATATTTATCAAATGCTTTTTTTTTTAATTTTTTATTTTGAGCAACCTTACAAGATTTTAACAAAATAATATAAAATGTGTATAAAATATGCATATATTCTGGATATTGCAATTATCCCCAGGTATCAAATGCTTTCTTAGTACCAGATAATAAGAACTGGTTTATAAACTTGCTTATTCTTCAAAGCAACTTTAACTTGTAGGTTCTGTGTTTTTATAAAAATAATACAAAGCTTTAATTATTTCTCTTATCAATGAAATTATTCTATGAAGGTTTGAAAGAAGTTATCTGTAAATCCACCTAGGCTTGGTAGGTTTGGGTTTTCAGTCTTTACTAGGATTAGTTTTGGTAATTCATGTATTTTCCCATTTAGTTAGTTGTCCTATCCACTCTCTTATAATTGTTAGTATCATATTTATGTGATTTTCCTTTTCATAATACTAAATATTTTTGAGGGGGTCAGGCCCCCAGGGCACTCCACCACTGAACTACATCCCCAGTCCTTTTTACTTTTTATTTTTTGAGATAGGGTCCCATGAAGTTGCCCAGGTTGGAACTGAATTTGTGAACCTACTGCCTTTTAACTGAAAGAACAAGCTCTAACTATATTTTCTTTTTTCTGATTCATTACTTGCTGTCTTTATTACTTTTCTACTTTTCCTTAGATTTACTTTGTTGTTCTTTTGTACTAAATTCTTCAGTGGAATATTTAATCCATTTTCATTGTTTTGCTAATGAGATTATTAGGAAAAAATTTCATCTGTGACCTACATTTCTGTATTTAATTTTTTTTGTAATTACTCTCTAAGCATATGATAATTGTCAGTTGCAATATTTTTAGATCTTTGATGTAAGATTTCTGTGGAGAATATTTTTATATTTTTTAACTCAAGAAATTGAAGTTTTTGTATTAAGGTTTGGAATGACTTTGTTGTTTGCTTTCCGGTTCTTGCTTTGGTTATTAATGCAAAATTTCATTGTAGAACATGTAGTCAATAATATAACTACTTAAAAAGTAGTAGATCAGTGGCAGAGTGCTTGCACACAGCATGTGCAAGGCCCTCGCCATCCCACCCTAACACCACAAGAGATTCTAATAGGAATGGGAGTGTTGAAGGAAGATTTCTCACAAGATGAGACACACTGAGATTTAACTATAAAAAAATTTGCCCAAACAAAGGAGTGTAAAAAGACTATTTCAAGCAGAAAGTAGGTACCATGAATGCCAAGGAATCAAAGAACTTAGTGTACCACAGAAACTGAAAGAAAAGTCAGTAAGGCTGAGAATAATGAATGAGGGGGTAATACCTGCATGAAATGAAATTTGATAGATAGGTGGGCCAGATCAGGTAGGATTTTAAGCGCCATGTTAAAGAACTTGGACTTTACTCTAGATACAACAGGTACCCTGAATACTTATAAAAAGGAAAGTGACTTCCATTATATTTCTATTTTTAAAATGCTGTGTAGAGAATAAACTGAAGCATGACGCATATAAAACTGGGGGTGGTGGCAGGGGGGTCGTACACTATTTACAATAGTCCAGATAAGAAATGATGGTAGTTTGGAGTAAGTGGTGAAGGGTAGAAATGGGCAGAAGCAAATGGATGTAAAGAGTTTAGTCAAAATTGTACTACTCAGTCTCCCTCTTCTAAAACCCAACTATGGAGTTAGAAAGTTTACTTGTGGGTTCTATACAGTAAAAATTTGATTGTTTTTATAATAAAGACATCTCTATTCACTTACATAATTTGTGCATTCAGTAAATATTTATCAAGTATATTTTTATTAACACATAATGATCTGGGAAGGGGAATATTGCAGAAAAAAAATCCCAAGCTTCACAAAGTTCACATTATGAAATAAAACTAATCCTTCTTATATATTTGATTATGTCCTACAATATTCTAAATCAGTAATATAAAACATTTTTTGGTGTTACATATTAGTTCACTCAATAAATATTTACTAAATGCCATCTGTGTTCCAGGCCCTATACTAAAGTTAAACAGAAATACCTCCTCATGACATATACATGTTAGTTTAAAAAACAGTTAAACATACATGCACGAGAGCATACACACACACACACACACACACACATTAGGTAGTCAAAGAAAATTAAAGCAGGATATGAGAATACATTACACAGAAATATTATTTTTCTATAAGAAAATAAGCAAAGCCCCTCTGAGGAGGTTACACTAGTAAAATATTGAATGAAGTGTGGGAGTGGGTCCTGCAGGAAACTAGATATGAAACACTCCAGGGAAAGCAAGACCAAGTCCAAGGCCCTGAAGCAAGAAGCTTGCATATTCAAGGAACACAAAGGTGACAAGTCGTCCAAACTGCAGTGGGTGAGAGAGAAAATGATAAAGTTAGTTTCAAGAGATAGTGCTGGATGAAATTATATAAGGATTTCCTAGCATACAATGGAAAGAACTTGGAATTTTATTCTAATTAACTAGGATGGAAAGGTCTTGAACAGGAAACAACATGATCTGATCAAAGTTAAAAATTACTGGGCACCTATTTGGAGACAAGATGATAGGGGAGATGACTGTAACAGCAGAAACTATCACCAATTTCCTGCAATGGGCAGGCAAGGGATGACAGTAGCTTATATTAAAAAGGCAACAGTAGGGGGCTGGAACGGTGGCTCAATGTTTCGGCGCTTGCCTTGCATGTGCAGGGACTCTGGCTCGTACACCAGCACCAGGTACACAACGAAGTGTCTGAGCAATGAAAGCCATGTGAAAAACTAAGTAAAACTGATTCTCTCTCTTTCCGTCTCAATGTCCCTCCATCCTTTAAAAAAAAAAAAAAAGGCAACCGTAGGGGCTGCAGCGGTGGCTCAGGGTTACAGCGCTTGTCTGAAATATGCAAGGACTCGGGTTTAGCTCCATGTACACAGCAAAGTGTTGAGGCAATCAAAGCCATATGAAAAACTAATTAAAACTGATTCTCTCTTTTCTCTTCTCTCTCTCTCTTACTGTCCCTCTCTTAAAAAAAAAAAAAGAGAGAGAGAGAGAGAGTCATCAAGAAAGGGGGAGGGTTTGGGGAAGAGGAATATAAGTTCAATTTTACATATTAGGGTTAAGCCGCCTAGAAAATATACAAGAGAGTTGCCTAAATAACTGCCCAAAAGTTTCCATACAAAAATGGGTGCTCATTCCTTGAACATAACTTATTGATAATATTGTTTTGCAGTCACATGTTAAACATTCAGACATTGAATACCAAGATTTTTATAATAATGATATTAGCTAAAACTACACTAACATATACCAGACATGGTTTTAATCTTTAGTGTGAGAAGTACAAAGATACACAAGTAATTAAAATATACGCACTAAGTGCTATATGAAAGAAGACCAAATTGGATTAAGAAATTTAGGTAAAAAAAACTTTTGCTAGATGTCAGAATTCTCAACAAATGCACAACTCATGGACAAATTCAACTCATGAATGAAAATAATCAATGGATAAATTACTTTAGCTAGCTATCTACTGAATCACATGTGACAGGCAAATTTTAACACCTTATAAAGGAAGCCATGCCATTAAATATAATTTTAATTTAAAGGAACATACATGAAACAAAGCCAGATGCTAAAACAAAAGATTTTAAAACAGTACTGCTAAAATTTAAATAAATGAAAACTAAGTAGACACTAGCCAAAAATACAGTCTTCAAGCTGAAACTTAAAGAGTATAAGAGTTAGAAAAGTGAAAAGAATATGCCATACAATGGAAACCATATAAGCAAAAACTCAGAATTAGGAATTAAAAGAACTTAAACAGAAATGAGTCATCCATTCAAGAAATATTTACTATACATGTCTATTTTATGAAAGGATTTGGGAATCAAAGGCGAAAACAATACTGTCTTTGAAAAGTCTATGAAAGTGTGAAGTACAAATTATCAAAGAAGACATGGTGTGTTAAGACTGGGTTAAATTCAGACACCTACAGAAATACAGAGGATAAATACCCAAGCAGGTCCTATGAGTGCTAGGAAGGCTCTCTGGAGGACATGAGAAATAAACTGAGACATAAAGTGCACAGAAATTAACTAAACTGGGGGGAAGGAGTAGGTGGGGGTTGGGACAATGACATGGAGAACAGGAAGAAAGGTAAAACAGCATCCAGAGATCAAGGCATGCGCAAAGACCAAAGGAACAGATCCCATTGTGGGGAGAAATGGATGACATAAGCTAAGAGTGAAGAAATAAATATGAACTAGACCATGAAAGGATATGAAATATATGTTAAGGAGTGTGGGCTTTATCCTAAGAATGTATTTAGGTGTACTAAAAGCTTCATAGTACAGAAAAGAAAGTTTAAAGCAGCAAGGAATGAGATTATCTAGAACAAGGGTTGCAAGTGCAACTATCTACAGAGATTAATTAGATAAGTAATAAACATAACTAAAGAGAACTAGGTATAAGAAAAACCCAGGATAAACCAGGAAATTATGAGAAATGTGGAAAGTAAGCCACAACTAAACTGGGCAAATGACTGCAGTGAACAAATGTGACTTGGTGTGTTAATCTTAAGACAATAAAATTCAACATTTCAAGAGAAATCTTATGATTTTTTTTTGTTTGTTTTTTGTTTTTGTTTTGCAGTACTGGGGATTGAACCCAGGGCCTCAAGCATGCTGGGCAACCACTCTACCACTGAGTCACATCCTAGGTCCTTTTGATTTTTTTTTTTAATAATAGCAAATAAATTTCTTCAAAACATGACAGAAGTCAACATTGAGGGGACCAAACAAAACAAGAGTATAAGCTAAACTGGTAAAACCGCCAAGACAGAGTTGGAGGGGGTTGATTTAAACAGGGATGGGCATTCCTGAAGATTTAAACAAGAACGACAAGTAACCACAACTTGAGAAGGCACTGTCTGTTGTGTTCACTTCTAGGAAAGTATCTGACATTTAGCTAGTTTTTAGTTCTGCTCACTCTCAGCGGCTGGCACATACTGCCTAGCATTTCTTCTATGCTGCCTGGATTTCTTTAGCTATACAACTGCCTATAACTCAAGAGATTTGACCAATATACAAGTGATCACAACTCGCAACTATAAGCTTTCATCTAGAAAGTGCAATGGAATGAAATCGGATGAGTATTCACAGTGGATAGGCAAAGGCTATTCTCTGTCTTCAACTCCAAGCCAGAAACTCTAATGCTGATTCTGTACCCTACATCGTAGGGCTATCAACTGATGCTAAAATTGCTCTCTCATGAGGATTAGTAACACTCAAATGCTGCACTGACTGTGGCTGGTAATGCCTAACAACAATAATGGATATGCCTGGACAGTTGAATGGGGAACAAATAGGGTAGGGTTTGAGATTCTGCTAGAATGGAGGTAGAGTAACAAAGAGGTAGGCTAAAAGACTGGAAAACTCAGAACAGGTATAGAAATTAAGGAACAATTAAGATAAGAAAACAGGCAATCCAGAAAACCTCAGAATCTGAACATTTATATATCTAGAGTCCAACGAATCTCACAGGAGTAGTCAAATGTGGTGGCATACTTCAGTAGTCCCAGCTATTGGGAAGGCTGAGGCAGGAGGATTACCTGAGAGCCCAAAAGTTTGAGGCTAACCTAGATAAAATAGGGAGACCCCATTAGAAAAGAAAAAAAAACCTCACAATATTTATAAAAATTCTTCTAGAGTAGATATACATGGATAACAAGTATTGGAGGTTAAAAATTCATTTACTAAGAATAATCTTAAATGCCCCTCACTTTAGGGAAAGGTAAAATCAATAAACTATCAAAATGTTAAGTCCTTTGTATTATATTATAGGTCTCTATTGTATAATATATTAACTCTCAAGTGAGATTTACCAGGGAAAAAATTAGAGAAAAATGAATTGTTCTGACAAGTATTTAGTAACTGCGAGGTGGGGGGCCCCAATGACCATAAAGAGAAATGTTGAATCCCACTATAAAAAAAGAAATCATCATGTAAGGAATCCTTCTGGTTTGGAGAAATGACTTTAAACAAAAAAAGGAGAGATCTGTTACCCTGTTGGAATAATGTATAATAATATGTAATAACCCTATGTTCTCTAGCTCATATAAGTTTGAGTCAGATATTCTGATAAAAAGTAGAAGCCAATATTCAAAAGGTTATACAACTTCACATAAAGAAATTAAGCAGACCTAGATATCAGAGAACACTATAGAAAGACCCAAACGTGCTATAGAAATGAATAGCAGGATTTCATATTACAAATAAATAACAGTAAAACTGAGTACCCATGTCCCGGTGAAGCAATAAAAGGAAAAAAAAAGATTCTTGAAGCATCTTTAATGAGAAGTAATGAAAGGAAAAAATAAAACCAAATTTCGTTTTCAGATGCTCTAAATCTATGCTGTACAATACTGAAACTACATGATTGAGCACTTAAAATGTGCCTGGTCCATATTAGGATATGATTTAGGTGTAAAATACACCCCAGATTAAAAAATTTTAGCATGAAAAAGACTATAATATCTCACTAATAGCTGAAAGGTTAATATTTTAGATACATTGAGCTAAACAAAATTAGTATTAAAGATAATTTCAACTAAACTCAGTATGGAGGTTCCTCAAAAGACTAGGCATGGAACCACAACATGACCCAGCTGTATCACTACTCAGTATTTACCCTAAAGAATTAAAGTCATCATACTACAGCAATACATGCTACTTATGTTTATGACAGCACAATTCACATAACCAAACTACGGAACCAGTCTACATGAACATCGATGGATGAACGGACAAAGAATATGTAGTATATATGCACAATGGAGTTTTATTCAGCCATAAAGAAAAATGAAATTATGTCATTTGCAGGAAAACAGATGGAACTATAGGCCATTATGTTAAGCAAAATAAGTCAAACTCCGAAGGTTAAGGGTAATTTTTTTTATATATATATGTGGAAGCTAGAGAAGAAGAAGGAAAAGAAAGATGGGGATGGATCTCCTAACAATCAAAGGGATATCAGTAGAGGAAAGGGACCAAGAGGTGGGAAGAGGGGAGGGAGGGGAAAAGTGCTGGGGAGTGATACTGGACAGATTATACAGTTATAATTTGTGCATGCACAAACATGTACAAATGGAAGAAATGGAACCGATGGAAGACACACCAAATACTTTAAGGAGAACTTTGCGTTGAGATGCTAGTTAATTTGAGAGTAAAGTATAAAAGTAAAAAGTATACAAAGCATCAAAACTATTCATTCAAGCAACCAGAAGAAGTCCACTAAGCACTGTATTCTGGAGATACAATGGTAAATAAGCTACAACCTCTAATCATTACAGAGTTTATTCTTTGGTAGTTTTGTAAAAGAACAGGAAGTGAAACTGCCATCAATATTTCAGTGCCTGTATCCCACGTCTCAAGTCAAGGCATTTTTTCTTCTTTTTGTATTTGGAGTGAAAGAGGCAGGGATAGAAAAATAGGGAAAAGGAAAGAGATCTGCACATAACAACTGAATTAAATTATTTTCCTTATCTCTTTCCATGCAGTTCTCTGAACTCCTTTAAAGAAGATAAAACCTATTCATTTCCCTCTCCCAGCACCTACACCTCTTATGCTGCTCACTCTCAGAAGTAGGCTAGTCTAGGGGCTGGAGCAGTGGCTCATCAGTTTCAGTGCTTGCCTCACATGCGCAGTCGCAGATTTGAACCCCAGCACCACATACGCAACGAAGTGTCAGAGCAACCAAAGCCACATGAAATCTAAATAAAATTGATTCCCTCTTTCTCACTCTCACGTCCCTATCTCTCTTTAAAAAAGGAAGAAGTAGGCTAGTCTATAAGCTGTTTTGTCAGAGCCACTGTTTTTTTTTAACTATAGACCAATATTAAGAAGTAGAGATTAAAACACTAAAGGTCAATCCTTGCAGTGTTTCTTTTTGCAAAAATAAGCTATAGTACATACTCCGTAAGGAAAAACATGTAGCCCACACATCTAGTTTTTTTCCAGCTATCATCACCAGATCCCCCTCACTCTCCAAACCCATCTAGAGGCCACCAATATTATGAGTGTACTATAAATGACAACACATTCTGCAATTAACTTTTCCTTACATTTACAAGGAGGTCTCTCCATATTCATTCACATCAAAAGGTAACATGGCACAGTGAACTCTGAAGTCAGGCTAATGAGGTTAAGAACCTCACTGTGAATCTCATCTTTGCTATTTACCAGCTAAGAGAATAACTGCCTTAATTAATGTAGTTTAGGTATGATTTGAGTGTGCTCCATAGGGCTCGTGTGTTAGATGTCTGGTCTACAATGTGGTCATATTAAGAGGTGGTCACATCTGTAATCCCCAAAACTTGGAAGGCTAGGCAGAGGATTACAAGTTTCAGGTTAGCCTCAGGAACTTGTGAGACCCTGTCTCAAAATAAAATAAAAAAGGCTGAGGGTATACTCAGTGGTAGTAGATGACCTCTGGGTTCAATCACCAGTACCTCAAAGGAAAAAAGATGGGGTGAAACCTTTAAGAAGTGGGACCAGGGCTGGAGTGGTGGCTCAACGGTTTCGGTGCTTGCCTGGCAAGCACGAGGACCCGGGTTCAAAACCCAGCACCATGTACACAACTAAGTGTTGGAGCAACTAAGGCCATATGAAAAACTAAATAAAGTTGTTTCTCTCTTTCTCTGTCTCTCTCACTGTCCCTCTCTCTTTAAAAAAAAAAAGAAGAAGAAGAAGTGGGACCAAGTGGGAGAAAATTAGGTCAGCCAGGTCATCACCCTCAGGAGGGACTAATGCTGGTCTCACAGCGAATGAGTTCTCTCAAGAACAAGTTGTTTAAAAAAAAAGACCCTTCCTTAGTCTCTGGCTTCCTGTCTCACCATATGATCTCTGCACACATCCCTGCCACTGTGATATCATCTACCATGAGACTTGCACACTACAAGCAGAGCAGATGGGGCCAACAAGTCATAGAAATTCAACCTCCAAAACTACAAGCTAAATAAAGTACTTATCTTTACAAACTACACAGTTTCAGGCATTTTGTTACAGCAACAGAAAACAGACTAGTACAGTGATTTATCTTTGTATGCTTCAGTACTTCCATATGTAAAAAGGAGATAATAGTACCTACTTATCAATTCCCAAGAGGTTCAAAGAGTTGATGTTCATAAAGTACTTAAAATAACAGGTAGACATGGAAAGTACAATTTGTCTCTTAAAATAATCAATGATAATGATCTAAACAGATCTAGGCAATTTTCTGATACAACTGTTCTGTATATTTTTATATGCCCTTCTATTGGCAAACATTTAGATTTTTTTCCCAAATGACTATCCATACATAAATTTCCTTGAGCAAATGTACATGTTTCTTTTTCTTTTTTTTTTAATTTTTTTTTAAAGAGAGAGGGACAGTGAGAGAGACAGAGAAAGATAGAAACAACTTTATTTAGTTTTTCACATGGCCTTAGTTGCTCCAACACTTAGTTGCATACGTGGTGCTGGGGCTCAAACCCAGGTCCTCGTGCTTGCCAGGCAAGCGCCGAAACCGCTGAGCCACCGCTCCAGCCCTGTACATGTTTCAATAGACTAATACCTGGACTAGTTACTAATTGCTGAGCACTATGGTATACACACTTTCAACTACACAAAACCCCATTCTGAGCTTTGCAATATAACAAATGAAATGTAATAGCTCCTATGTTTTAAACCACATTTTCCTATAAATGAGACTAAGTACCTTTTCAGTTCATGAGCCATTTCAGTTTCTAGCTGCCTTTACTGCAAAGTCCCTTTATATCCATTGCTCATTTTATTTCTATCCCTGTCATATTCTTTCATTTTTTTATAGTCTAGACAAAAAATCCACTGGATATTAAAGATATTGTACATATGTGCCCTTGTTGTGCCAATCAATCTTTTAGTTTTTCCTTTTTGAGACAATAAAATCGTTTATCCTTAATAACTCATTCTTCTTCTCTCGACTTGTTAAAGAACTTCCTTATTCTAAAATGATATCTTTTCCTACATTTTCCTCTTTTAAAAAATTAATTTTTCAGCCAGGCACAGTGATACACACCTGTTCCCATCTTCTCAGAAAGGTGAGGCAGGGGATCACAAGTTCAAAGTCAGCAACTTAGCAAGACCCTGTCTCAAAAGCAGAAATAAAAATAGCTGGGGATGGGGATGGAGCGGTGGCTGGGCAGTTTCAGCACTTGCCCTGCATGCCCAAGTACACGGGTTCAAACCCCAGCATCCACATACTAAGTGTCAGAGCAACAAAAGCCATGTAAAAAACTCAATAAAAAGTGATTCTCTCTGTCTCTCTCTCTCTCACTGTCCTTCTCTCTTAAAAAAAAAAATAGCTGGGGGTGTAGTTCCATGGTAGAACAATCCTGGGTTCAATGTCTAGCACCACAAAAAAAAAAAAAAAGTCAACTGGAATTTATTTTTGCATATGGTTTATTTGGTGTGGTGCTCGGAAGACAACCCACAGCCTCATGCACACTAGGCAAGCTCTCTATCACTGAGTCACATCCCCAGTGTTTGAAGGAGAGATCTAGTTTTTCCTTCTTATATAAAATCAATTCAACATTCTACTTTTTCTTTCCTTACTGATATCATCTCTGGCTTTTACCACCTTTCTAAGTATGTATGGATCCATTTCTGAACTCCCCATTGTGTTACATTTGTCTTACCCTGCATTAACACTATATATTACTTCAAATGCCATATTTTTTTAAAAAATTAAGAGTATAACTTACATGAAGTATACAAATACTAAACATACAACTTGATTCTTTTAAGAAAGAGGGGACAGTGAGAAGAAAGAGAAAAGCAATCTTTTTATTTTCATTTTTACATGGTGCTGGGGTTTGAACTCATGTACTCACACATGCCAGACATGTGTTGTAACATGTACTGAGCCATGCCTCCAGCCCCAATTTTTAAGCACAAATATACCTATGTGATTCATCCCAAACCAAGTAATAACATTTCTCATGTTCCAGAAGGCTCTCCCATGACCCTTCCTAACCAGTACCATGCTTCTAAGATAACCATTTTCCTAACTTTTTTCACTATAGATTAGTTATTTTTTAATTTCTTGTAAACAAATCACCAATATGTAATATTTTGTTTCTCATTTCTTCCACTCAACATTAAGTTCAGAAGAAACTTATTATCGTGTGTAGCAGTTTATTTTATTGCTATGTAGCAGCCCATTCTAAATACCATAATTTTAAAATCAGTTTTAATATCAAACATTGCAAGTTCCTTCTTATTCTTTTTCTTCTTCCAGAACTATCTTGTTTATTTGTTTTGGGTATGGGAGATTGAAGCCAGGGATACTTTACCACTGAGCTACATCTCCAACTCTGTGTGCGTGTGTGCATGCGCGTGTTGCTGGGGATCAAACCCCAGAGCCTCATGCTACGCAAGCACTCTACAACTGAGTCACATCCCCAGGACATCCCCAACTCTTCTTTTTATTTAATTTTTTTATTTTAGATAGTGTCTTGCTAAGTAGTTGCTGAGACTGTCCTCAAACTTGCAATCCTCCTGCCTCAACCTCCCAAACAGCTGGGATTACAGGCCTGAGCCACCTCTCCTGTCTCTGGGTTATCCTTTTGCCTTTACTTTTGCACATGAAAGTCATTTCCCACAAATGATCCCATCAGGATTATTGTTTAAAAGTACACATAGGGGCTGGAGTGGTGGCTCAGCAGTTCCAGTGCTTGCCTGGTATTTGCAAGACTGCAGGTTCAAACCCCAGCACCACATACACAATAGTGTCAGAGCAATGAAAGCCCCATGAAAAACAATAAAATTTGATTCTGCCTTTCTCTCTCTCACTGTCCCTCTCTCTTAAAAAAAAAAAAAAAAAAAGTACATATAATTGGGGCTGGAACAATGCCTCAGCAGTAAGAGCTTTCGTGGCATGCATGAGGCCCTGGATAAAGTAAATGATAATGGCTTTAGCTTAAGAAGTGGGCTGGAGTGATGGCTCAGCATTTGGAGCACTTTCCTGGCACACACAAGGACCTAGGTTCAAAACCCAGCACCACATACACAACTATGTATCAGAAAAATAAGAACAAGATAAAAATCTAAATAAAATTGATTCTCAAGGCTGGAGTGGTGGCTCAGGGGTTGCAGTGCTTGTCTGGCACGCGCAAGAACCCGAGTTAGAACCCCAGCACCACATACACAACTAAGTGTCAGAGCAACGAGGGCTACATGAACAACTAAATAAAATTGATTCTCTCTCTCTTGCACTGTCCCTCTCTCTTTAGAGAAAAAAAATAAAAATAAAATAAAATTGATTCCCTGTCTCTCTCTCTCACTTTCCACCTTTCTCTTTAAAAACAAGTATGTATGGGGCCGGAGTGGGGGCTCAGCGGTTACAGCACTTGCCTGGCATGTGCAAGTACATGGGTTCAAACCCCAGTACCCACGTACACAACTAAGTGTCACAGCAATGAGAGCCACGTGAAAAAACTCAATAAAAATTGATTCTCTCTCTCACTGCCCTTCTTTCTTTAAAAAAATAAATTAAAAAATACATACAATTAACAGAAGTAATTGGCAATGTTTTCTATTCAGAAAAATCTAAGTAAACTTCCCATTAATATAGCATATCCTGCCTTTTACTTCTGCCTAATTTTATGTTTTTCAATGAAATTTTGGGACGTTACAGAATTTTTTATAAAGAATTTTTTTTTTTTTTTTTACTTTCTAAATGGCTACCGCCAATATGAAAGTTGACCCTGTATCCAGGAATGTTGAATTCTCTTAATAACATAGTTTGTTCCTTTCTTTTACATTTTCTAGGAAGATGATCGTCTAATTTCTCTTCCTTTCCAAACGTTTTGGAATTTAGTCCCTTTATTTTTTCTTTTCAATTGCCTTATTGACAGAGAGATAAATCTGTCTTACTCTTGACAATAATAGGAATGTGTCTAAGGTTTCACTATTAAGCATGATCATTGCTGTTTACAAAATTTAAAAGGCAGACTTTAGTGAAAGAAAAAAGTTCATTTGTCTTTACAGTGTAAGAAGGTGATCTAAAGTTGGGTGCAGTGACAAACCCATAATCCCAGCAATTCAGGAGACTTAGGCAGGAGGTTTGCAAGTGCAAGGCCAGACTCAGTAATTCAGTGAGACCCTCAGCAATTCAAAGAAGGTCTATCTCAAAATTTAAAAAATAAAAAGGGTTAGGAAGGTATCTCAGTGGTAAAGTGTCCCTGGGTTCAATTCCCAGTACCAAAATAAAACAAAACAAGTTACCTTTTCTCTTAACATGAGTTTCTATCATATACTAAATTCATCTAGATTTTTCCTTGTCTTATAAATTTTAAATATTGAACCATCCTTATGTTCTTATTCCACTTAGAATTTTCTTGTCTGTGTCCATAAATAAGATTAACTGCAAAATATTTTCCCTTGTATATTCTTACCAGTCTTAAGTTTCAAGTTTAACTCTGTCTTACTAAAAGTCAAGATTGCATTCCTTTTTTAGTTTTCTGAGTCAATGTGCATAAAATTGGGATACGTTCTCCAAGTGTATCTGGAATTATGATTACAAATATTACCACTTGCCAGGTGTGGTGGTATTAATCCCAGTGGCTCAGGAGGCTGAGACAGGAAGATTCCAAGTTCAAAGCCAGCCTCAGCCACTCAACAAGGCCCTAGGCAACTTGGTGAGACCCTGTCTCAAGAAAAAAAAAAAAAAAAGGGAGGGGGTTGGGGAAGGAGGAGCTCAGTAGCAAAGCACTCCTGGATTAAATCTCCAGTACAAAAAAAAAAATTTTTTTAAATCACCACTCAAATCATTCCTTTGTATTCCACATTACACTAACCAGGATGTCAATAGTCAAAAACATAGATAGCGGGGGCCGGAGCAGTTGTTCACTGGTTAGAGCACTTGCCTGGCATGTGCGAGGACCCAGGTTCAAACCCCAGCACCACAAACACAACTAAGTGTCAAAGAATAAAAGCAAGATGAAAAACTAAGAAAAGCTGATTTTCTTTCACTCCTTTTCTAAAAATAATAATAACGAAATGTTTTAGTGAGGGTATGGAAAAAACTGGAATCCTTGTACATTACTGGTAGGAAAGTGCATGTGTGGCAATTCCACAAATGGTTAAACCTACAGTTGCCATATGACCCACCAAATCCACTCCCCAGCTATACACTCCAAGGAAACGAAAACACATCTGCACAAAAATTTGTACAAAGGGACTAAGGATGTGGCTCAACGATAGCGTTCTTCTCTGGGTTTAATCCTTAGTACCATCCAAAACAACAAACAAAAAACTTGTTCCTAGCAGGGACTATTCACAACAGCCAAAAGTGAAAAGCAACCCAAATATCCATCAGCCAATGAATAGGTAAACAAAATGTGATGTTATCCACGCACCATATTACAATATTATTATTTAGATATAAAAGGGAATGAAGTGTATTGATTGATACAGGTTATAACATGTATAGACCTTATATATACTATGCTAGGTGAAAGAAACAGGTGAAAAGAAAACAATCATAAAAGGCCCAAGATTATATGATTCAATTTTAAGAATTGTACAGACAAGGTGAATCTATAGAAGCAGAAAGCAGATTAGTAGGTGCTTGAGGATAGAGGGTTTAGGGAGATGTGGTGGTGCTTGCCTACAATCTCACCTATTTGGGAGGTTGAGGCAGGAGGATCACAAATTTTGAGATCAGTCTGGGCAATTTAGCGACAGCCTGTCTCAAAATTTTAAAAATAAAACCCATCGAATTGTACCTTCTTTTCTTTCTTTTTTTTTGCAATACTAAGGACTGAACCCCAGAGTACTCTGCCACTAAGATATATCCCAGCGTTGTATGATTTTGTGATCCTCCTGCCTCAGGCTCCTGAGTAGCTGGGATTACAGGCATGTGCCACATGACCTGGCTGGAATAGATATATTTTAAGCAAAGAAACTTTAAGCAAAAGTTTCCATTATAAAAGGTGTCCTTTATAAAGTTCATTTTTAATGACAAAGGAAAAAAAACTTAATTCTGCCAAACATTGTCCCACTGTGCCTCTTTACATCAAGGCACAGAAAGAATAGGTTCTATTCTTTTCATTTAGAATTACAGGAAATGAAGCACAATAAAGTTCTTTTTAAAGTACATTCTCAACTTTTTTTTTTTAATATCAAAGCCACAGAAATGTTGAAAGTAAAATGAACACCATATACTTTTCACCAGAGTTCAATTTTATAACGTTTACCACACTGGCTTCATCTTTCCTTCTCTCTACATACACATACACACACCACATCCAAATATTAACATGCCTTTTTTTCTGAACCCATCAAGATATATCATCATCAAATATTTCAGCGTTTATCTCCAAAGAATAAGGGCACTGGCAGGTATAACCACATGTTATTACAACACTGTACAAACTATGAGCTTCAACAGAATATTACATAGATGTGCAATAGCAAGTTCAAAGCTAGTATTTAAGTCATCTGACTAAATGTTTCTTTTTTTTTTTTAATCTTGGCTTGCCTAATGATTTAATCTAAACTGATTCTCTGGTGATTATTTCTATGACACAATGCATCAAAGAGCATTTTCTTCCTTCAATGACATTAAAATTAAACATCATTTACCCTTTCAGTAGACAGGTATTCTTGTTTTTTTGTTTGTTTTTAAAGAGAGAACACAAAAGAGAAAGTCAATCCCACTCAGTTTTTCATGTGGCCTTTGTTGCTCCGACACTTCGTTGTATATGTGGTGCTGAGGTTCAAACTCACATCCTCATGCATGCCAGGAAAGTATCATCCACTGGTTCCTGCCCCTAGACAGGTATTCCTAAAAATACCATTTCTGAAAAATCAAACAATAAAAAACCTGCTAGGATATTTAAAATCTCAAAAATCAGGGGCTAGAGCAGTGGCTCGGCGGTTATGGCGCTTGCCTGGCATGCGCAAGTACACGGGTTCAAACCCCAGCACCACGTACACAACAAAGTGTCAGAGCAATGAAAGCCACATGAAAAACTCAATAAAAACTGATTCTCCCTTTCTCTCTCTCACTGTCTCTCTTTAAAAAAAAAAAAAAAACAGTCAAGCATACTAGCTGGGCATTGGTAGTGCATTCCTGTAATCCCAGCAAGTTGAAAGGCTGTGGCAGAAGGATGGTAAGTTCAAACCCAGTCTTCGCAACATAAGGGGCCCTAAGTGAGACCTTATCTCAAAATAAAATATTAAAGGGGTTGGGTATGTGGCTTAGAGGTTGAGCACCCCAGGTTCAAGCCTCAGTACCCAAAAAAAAAAAAAAAAATCAAGTATACTGAATTTCCAGGTTGTTTTCATTATATTTAAATTTAATTTCATTTTATTTATTTATTTATTCAGGTACTGAGAATGGAACCCCAGGATCTTTACCACTGAGCTTATCCCCAGACCTTTCATTTTTTTATTCTGAGACAAATCCTTTTTAAATTCGCTGAGTGTCTCACTAAGTTGCCCAGGAGGGCCTTGAACTTGTGATATCCCTGCCTCAGCCTCCTGAATAGCTGGGATTATAGGTAGGCACCACCATGCCCATCTTTCAGGCTGTTTTCTAACACAGTGTAACAGCTTAAAGTGAAACCATTCTAATTATCACTCTCAAAACTAGACACTCTCAGGCTGGAGTGGTGGCTCAGTAGTTAGGGCGCTTGCCTGGCATACACAAAGACCTGGGTTCAAACCCCAGAACCACAAACGCAACTAAATTGCAGGAAAACAAAAGCCAGATGAAAAAATAAAATCTATTCTCTCTCTTCTCCCACTCCTTCTCTTAAAAAAAAAAAAAAAACTACTAGACATTCTCTTTTATATATCACAGAAATTAAGCAAACAATTAGAATTTCACTGCACTATTTTTAAAGGAAAAAATGTTTTTCAAAAAAATATAGTACACATTAGATTGACAAGGAAAAACCAGTTGTATACATAAAAACTGGCAAGTATATTCATAAATCTACATGGAAAATGAATTTTTCAGTGGGTATTATTTCTTCTCAGTCACTGATGTTAGGAACTGAATAAAATAAAAAAAATATAAAGCTTTTGCAAGGAACAAAGTAACAATATAATCTAAAGCTAATAGTTAAGGGCTAAACTGTCTCATACAGATAACTATAACCACAGAAGTGTTTAATATTAAGCTACAATCAAATACTAACAAGATTATTTACTATGTGTGCTAGGAACTATACTAAGCACATTCCATTAATTAACACAATCTCACAGAAACCACATTTTTCTGCTAGGAAAACACAGCAAAAAAGGACTGATATAGATGGTAGGACATCCAACTTTAAAACTACAGAAAAGTGGAATATGGAGAAGCACAAACCAAAGCAAAAATATGACAACTATCCAGGACAGTTTCAAGTTGAATAAATGACTAAGTAGAATAGAACTGAATCATGAGATGCCTTAGGCACCATAAATAAAAGTTTACAAAAGAGCTACAGCAGGGTACCATTATAGGCTTTATGTGCTAAAAAATGCTCTTTTAGAATATAGTTATCTGGTAATAATACAGAATGAAACAGAAAGCAAAAGAAAAGAAACTTTCTAATTCTAACATTTACATACCAACTCAATAAATTGTCTGCAACCTGAAGAATCAGAGCACTCAAATTGAACCAACTCTGCCACACTTCACATCAATAAGCCCATTTTTTACAAACAAGGAAATGGTAGATATAATTACAATATGCCTGAAATTATTTTTCAAATATACCTTTAATAAAGTTAAAAGGAACACTGAAACTTATGTCATTAAGAGCTGGTAGTCAACCAGGTATGGAGGTGAATGACTGTAATCTCAGTTACTTAGGAGGCTCAGACAGAAGGATTACAAGTTAGGCCAGCCTCAGCAACTTAACAAGATCTTGTCTGAAAATAAAATACAGTTCAGTGGTAGAGTCCCAAGGGGTTCAATTCCCCAATACCACCAAAGAAAAAACAAAAAAATCCCTGCTAATCAGACTTGGGGTGCAGCTCAGTGAAGAATATATTCAGCATGCACAAAACCTGGGTTTCATCCCCAACACTGGAAAGAGAAGACATGTCAGTCAGTTAATATAAAACTTATTGTTCAGTACTACTATACAAAAATAATTTGACTAAATTTGGTATGTGCATTAAATTTATAGTACAAGTATCTACTTTCATAAAAGCAACATCATAAATAAATTTATAAAAGAATTCAATAGGGGCTGAGGATGTAGCTCAGTGGTCCTGGGTTTGATTCCAGCACTGAAAAAAGGAAGAAAAAAAATCCCTACACTGCTTTAGAACACTATTCACCAAAGTTTATGAATATACAGTTTTTAGAAACAGTTATTATGTAAATAATATACTTTAAAATTACCACACTTTTTTATTCATTCATTAATAGTTCAGTATATACTCCATACCATAATTTTCATAATCCACATCAGACATAACAAAATAAACTATCCCAAACTACTACTTCTTTTTCTTTTAAACAAACTCCTCCTAATGAAATGAAATTTGAGAAGAAATATCTCAAGTTTATAAAAACTAGATTACTTACCAGTAACTTGAGTTATCCTATTGGGTCTTTTCCCTCACAGATCCACCTCTCCTGCCCTTCTGTCCAGCATGAGAATCTTCCTGATGGGCATCCACTGGAACTGAGGGGGCATGCAGTACAGATGTATATGTAAGAAAGTTGGGGGTAGGGGATGTGGAAGATGCTAGAGACATGCGTCAGTGCACTTGCTTACCTTCCTGAAATTGCAAATTTCAACGGTTCCTTGGTCCTCGAGGCATTCACAATAACTTCAAAGAATGTGGATCTGTGGAGATTACCCAATAGGAGAACTCCAGTTACTGGTAAGTGATCCAGGTTTTTCTTCTCTATCAGAATAAGAAGATTATTTAATTTTATTTGAGATTATTAATACATGTAGAACTAAGCAGAAAAGGATATAAATTCTTCAGGTAACTATATATGTATGCACACATAAAAGTAAGTAAGAAAATAATTAATGAACTACAGCGTCAACAGAAACTTCTAGCATTATCAGAAACAAGGAAAAGAAAAAGATTTGCACAGTTTCATTTTTAAATGTTCACTTAAATGGCAGTAATATTTTAATACACAAAAATATTAGCTATCAAACTTTTCCATTTCACTGAAATGCCATCATTATTTTTTAATAATACAAGAATAATTAGTTGATCAAAACATGCCAATTCTTAGCTAGCTACTATCATTAACATTTACTGAATTATAGTATAGAAGCTACCAAGGTAGACCATCAATTTTTTAGACTTCAGATTAAAATTATTAGTACAATTCCCATTTATCACTTGGGAAGTCTTCAACCATTTGTCACCTATTAAAAACAACTGTTAAAGCATATAAAAATAGGGCTGGAGCGGTGGCTCAGTGGTTAAGGCACTTGCCTGGCATGCATGAGGACATGAGTTCAAACCTCAGCACCACATACACAACGAAGACTTGGAGCAATGAAAGCCACATGAAAAACTAAATAAAATTGATTCTTTCTTTCTCTCTCTCACTGTCTCTCTCTCTAAAAAAAAAAAGCATATAAAAATATATCAGTCACTGATAAACAATGCTAATTCTAACTTAAATATTTGTAAAGAAAATAAGTATAGTCAATTTTTATAAACTATAAAAATAATTCTCGGGGGCTGGAGCGGTGGCTCGGTGGTTATGGCGCTTGCCTGGCATGCACAAGTACATGGGTTCAAACCCCAGCACCACGTACACAGCTAAGTGTCAGAGCAATGAAAGCCATGTGAAAAACTCAATAAAAACTGATTCTCTCTGATTCTCTCTCTCTTACTGTCCTTCTCTCTTTAAAAAAAATAATAATAATAATTCTCAAAAAAATGGATATATTATTTAAAGAAAATTTTCTGAAGAAAAACCTCTCCACACAATTTTATCTTCTCTTCAAACTTACATGTAGATATGCTACTGCCTTTAATTCAGTATGTATTAATGTTTATTTTAATGTGCCACAGCAATGACAGTATCTCTACTAGCAAGTACTAGATACAGATACATATTTTAATACTCCTTTTTTTAAGAGAGGACAGTGAAAGAGACAGAGAGAGACAGAGAGAGGGAATCAATTTTACTGGGTTTTTCATGTGGCCTTGTTGCTCCAACATTCATTGTGTACGTGGTCCTGGGGCTCAAACTCGCATCCTTGTGCATATACCAGGCACGTGCTGTAACCACTGAGCCACCACTCCAGCCCCTATCCTACTGCTCTTACAGGAAAAACTATACATTTTTTTAATTTGTTTCCATAGAAGGAAGAATCATGAAACCACAAGTTTATCATGTTTAGCAGCATGATAAAGGAGTATTAGGGGGCTGGAGCAGTGGCTCAACGTTTATGGTGCTTGCCTGGCATGTGCGAGGACTCGGATTCGAACCCCAGCACCACTTACACAACGAAGTGCCCAAGCAACAAAAGCCACATGAAAAACTAAAATTGATTATTTCTCTCTCATGTCCCTCTCTCTCTTTAAAAGAAAAAGTAATAGAATAAAATGGTCTATAAAATTCTTCCACAAAAACAAATTCAAAATGTAATTCTAATAAAAATGTTAAATTTTAATCATGTTATGAAGCAATATTTGTGCTTAATAAAGGTTGACAGCACAATTGTCAAGATTCTTGCTAGATTACTATTTAATTTTAAGATTCAAATTGTTCTGGGTAAAAATATATTAATTTTTCTATAAATCTGAGTTGTAAAATATCATTATAATAATCCATCAGTTTTAAAATGATTCATTCACTCAAACAGGGTCATCATACAACACTGCTATGGTTTGAATGTGGTTTGAGTATGTATGAACCAAGGGTTCATGAGCTGGAAGATAGGTCCTCAGGATGTAGACGGCAAAAGGTAATAGGACATTAAGGGGTAGAGCCTACTATAAAGGAATTAGGTCATGGGAAGTGGGCAGTAACTGTCCTCAGAAAGGATTAATTGCAAGAGCAAGCTGCTATAGAAAGAGCAAAACTGGCCCCCTCCTCACTCTATGGCTTCCTATCTCACCATGTGATTTCTGTACTTGCTCTCACCAATGTGATGCCATTCACCATGAGACCCTTACCAGAGGACAAATAGATGGAGCCAGCCAATCACAGACATTTGACCTACAAACTGTGAGCTAATTAAACTCCTTTCTTTATAAAGTACTGAGCTTCAGACATTTTGCTATAGCAACAAAAGACAAATACAAAAAAAGATCTCAATTTCCGATTGTAAATATAAAGATAAATTTAAAAAAAAAGAATCTTTATCTAGGGCCTGGAGTGGTGGCTCAGCAGTTGGGAGCGCTTGCCTGCCATGTATACAGACCCAGGTTCAAACCCAGCACCACATACACAATTAAGAGTCAGAGAAACAAAGGCCGATGAAAAAATAAATAAAATTGATTCACTCTTCCTCTCTTCCTCTCTCACTCACTCTTTAAAAAAGAAAAGTCATCTAGTTAACTCCTCTAATTCCCCCTTTTCTTCCTCAATTCACTGAAGCATTTAAGTATACAACACAAAGATCTTACATGTTTATATTTATAAAACAGAGACATGCAACCAAAAGGGTCACTTAGAAACTGACACTGTAGATTACATTCTGTGATTGTCATAATTACATTCTGATTTTATCAGAATACCTTAAAAAAATTCCATAGATTAGGAAGCTCTACTCAAATCTATCCTGTGTAAATTCTAATAATGCTCACCAACAAGAAGGCATTCCTTTAGAATAATACCCAAAATCAAACCAATGTCACTTCCAAAAGTAGTTTTAGACTGTGGAATTCTGTTTTGGGGACTCTGCCTTACTGTCTCAGCTATCTTGCTTTGGGGAAAGCAAGCTGCCACATTCAGAGCAGCCCTATACAGGAGTCCACGTGACAAGAAACCAATGCCTCTGACCAACAGCCAAGAACTGCCAACCATCACATGACTAAGGTAGAAGCAGTTGTTCTAAGGTCTGCTGACAGCCTTATGACCGAGTGTGGAAATGGATCTACCCTCAACTGAGCCCTGAGATAACTACAGATCTGGCTGACACCTGAACTGCAGCTTTGTGATAGGATAGGAAAAAGAAGATAATTATAACATTAAAAATAATCTGATCAGATTTTGAAGCCCTGCATTAGTTTTCAAATCAATTCCTAAAATCCATCTCTAAATTATGAGAGTAAAATACTTTCTCTGTAAAACTGATGTTATAAAACAAAGGCAATTTTTTAACACAATAAATTTCAACATTGTCTCAAGTCAATGATAATAGTTACTATAACTGAAGAGTAGCTCTAAATGCCTCATTTTCCTTTCTTTGAAAGTTATTCCTTTTTGGGCTGAAGTGGTGCCTCAGAGGGTGGAACACTTGCCTGGCATGTGCGAGGACATGGGCTCAAACCCCAGTACCACATACACAGCTAAGTGTCAGAGAAACAAAGGCCAAATGAAAAATAAGTAGAACTGATTCTCCCTCTCTCTCTCTCTCTCTCTCACCTCCTCTCTCTTTCTCTAAAAAAACAAAAACAGAAAGTTATTCCTTTTTTTATTTCCAACGAATTAAAAACTCAAATAGCAATTCCTCTACTACATTTCACCATGCTCATGTTAATCATCTGACTTTAAAATAATTAGTTCCACATTCACTTTAAAAGTGCATAAAGCGGGGGCTGGAGCGGAGGCTCGGTGGTTACGGCGCTTGCCTGGCATGTGCAAGCACACAAGTTCAAACCCTAGCACCATGTACACAACGAAGTGTCCAAGCAATGAAAGTCACATGAAAAACTAAATAAAGATTGCTTCTCTCTTTCTCTCTGTCCCCTCTTTCTTAAATAAAAAAAAAATGCATAAAGTGCATGTACAGCAATTGTCTAACATGTGCTGGGTAGGCCCTGACTGAGGTGGATCCTCAACATGCATGCAAATATATTTACATATATGTGTGTGTGTATATATACATATATCACATACGTAAAGTACGTATATAAACACATAAGTACTGAAATGCCACTTTTCAAAATCTTTAATCAATGTTCATTAATCACAGTTTTTGTGGAACCATACACCAATGTATCAATAACAGTAAGGTATAAATCCAATACATTAGAATTAATCTCAAAATAATAATGCCCCATTATCTCCCACCTAACTAGTCTTTCCATTTCTTCTCTTGAATCCTGCTAATGCATTCTCTTTACAGCAGTCACATAACTCTTCCATTCTTAAACTCATTCACTGGCTTCCTGTTACATTTCCAATAAAATTTAAATGTGGTATCATTTATAACTAAACTATGCTCTGGTAGTCTGCCTACTTCTATGGTACGTTTGATGTCACCCACTCCTGTCTCACGCATGCTAGTTTTGCTCAATATAAAAAACTATTTCCTATCAAAAATTTGCTGTTAACCCGAACTCTTTCATGATAAGGTGTTCATGAACACCTTATCTTAACCTTCAGTTTTTATGCCACTCCCTCAGAGGAGTTTCCTCTATCGACTTCAAATAATTCCAACTGTTATCAAATTCTTCAATTATTTTACTTGTATTCTTTATTTGGAACTTAAATTTCAAGAGAGAAAGGATATCTTGTTCTCCTTTCCTTTTTTTTTTTAGTGATTTTATTTCTAACACCATCACATCCAAGCCCTCCTCCCCACTTTTTTTTTTTTGAAAGAGGGAGAGAGAGAATCAACTTTATTTATTTTTCCATCTGTCCTTCATTTATCTAACATTCAATTGTGTACATGGTGCTGGGGTTTGAACCCGGGTTCTTGTGCATGCCCTCCAACCACTAAGCCACTGCTCCAGTCCCTTGTTCTCCTTTCTAACTTCATTACCTCGCCCAACATCTGCCCCATAATCTGCATTTGTTTAATGTATAGCTGAATTCTTTTCAAAATTCACAAGCTACTCAGTGATAGTTCTGGAATTGTAACTATTTCCTTCTTATACTGCTCAAGCTCTAAATGGCTTTTTACCCAGCACTCATAAAAGGTGAATCTTTAAGTATCATAAATTGTATAAAATTCAGTGTCCTACAGAGACAGCTATTGCTTTGCAGATCAAAAACAATTTTATAAAAGGGACTGTGATGTGCTTGGTTAGTTGATCAATAAAGAGTGCTATGTGCTATGATTCATCCCTCCTAAAAAAGAGAAAATAGTTTCTTCATACATGAGCCCTCACAATTAGCTATGCAATTTCCCAAGACTTTAAAAGTTACTATACATTTACTTACCAATTAAAAAAGTTATTTTGCAGTTCTATGAAGTAAACCCAGGGTCTCCTGCACCCTAGGCAAGCACTGTACCACTGAGCTATACAAAAGCCCTTAAAAATTCTTACCACCAAGATGAATCCAATATTTTGGGTATTTTTTATTAATTCCTTTATATTCCGTAGCTACAATCAAGAGCCATCCTTACAAGAAAAGGCTGAAAGATATTACTAAAGTAATTATAAGCACTCTTTGGGCAATAAAGTTAGTTACTAATGTAATTTTACTCATTTTTACAAACCAGTATTAACTATCTTCATTTACCTACAGGTATAATTCAGAACTATTATAATTATCACAGAAAGGTTAGGATAAATACTGCGCAGGATTATCATCTTGTTACAACTTAAAATGTAGATCCAAATCTACATCCACCTGTAGATTCCTGCTAAATGTAACATGAAACTTGATAAAAAAGTTAAGCCTTTACATGGCTAAATACGTCCCCCTTTCTTTTAAAAAGAGGCTCTCTCCTCTGTTTCTGTAATATTACACTCTCCTGTGCTTCCTACTCACTATTCCCCCCCCCCATTTCTTTATTCTATCACTGAAAAAAAAATAGTGATATTTCTCAAAGATCCATCCCAGGTGTATTTTCTCATGCTGTGCTGACGAATTCTCTCCCTTATCTCTTTTACCCACTTGGCTTCAACTCAGATACCTATGTTGATGACGACCAAAAAAGTATTTATAGCTCTGTCCTCTTTTCCTGAGCTTTACCCCCATGTTATCTAACTGACTCCAAGATCTTCCCTCTCAGAATTAACGAATCTAAGGGTGAACTAATTCCTTTTCTCAGACCTATCTCAATGAGAATTACCACTATTGATCTACCTGCTAAATTAAGCCAAAATCCTGTACTCATTCCTGATTCCTCCCTGCTATACGATGTGACTTCCTACCTTCACAACCATATCCAATCAACCATCAAGTCCTACAAATTTTCTCCTAAACACACTAAAACAATTCATTTCCCTCTCCCTACAGGCACTGCCCTTATTCAGGCCACCCTTGTCTCTTGGCTAGACTGTTAATAGCTTACTTCTACTACTACTACTAAATGGTTTCTTTGCCTTTAGTTAAGATTCAACAAACAAGAATGACATGACAGAATTAAATACTAGTGGCAATAGTTCCAATCATGCATTAAACTTATGGTAAAAGAAAAATTTTAAAAACTGGTGAAAAAGTTGAACATGCAGGTAACACATGATGTAAGTTCTTTTAACCAAAGATAAAATGGCCATAATTAAACATACTCTATCTAACTCACAGGACTATGAAAGAAATGAAATCATATAAATATTCCTCAGAAACAATAAGTGGAAAACAGTTTAAAGCAGCAGCAGAATAAAATAAATGACAAAGACCTTTGCAGTTCAGTTGAGCATTAACAGTACCTATGCAAGATACTGTGACATAAGCACTGACCATTTTTACAGTCATCATGATTAACTAAGACTTACACTAAATTTACTATATAACAACCACATTTTTTTTTTGGAGGTGGGTGAAAAAGGCAAATGTTTACTTCAGTACTGAAGTATGGAAGAAAAGAAGAAAATGTGCTCCAACACAGCCAATCTCAGGTATTTTTCCTCAGCCTGAGGTAAATGCAGCCCTTCAACCTTCTTGGAGGAGCTGAGGGTAACAACCACATTTAATCATCAACAAAAAGTCATGTGTGTAAATGGAAAGGTAGAGATTTAAAATGAAATATTATTCTTGGACTAATGCATAACATCCTCAGAAACAACAATCCAGTGAGAGGGAAAAAGAAGCAAAACCAGGGCTAGCACGGTGACTCAGCAGTAGAGCACTTGCCTGGCATGTGCGAGGACCCAGGTTCAAACCCCAGCACCACATACACAACTAAGTGTCGGAAAATAACAAACAAAAAAAATGAAAAAAATAAATAAAACTGACTCTTTAAAAACAAAAAAGCAGGGGCTGGAGCAGTGGCTCGGTGGTTGCCGCGTTTGCCTGGCATGCACAAGTACACGGGTTCAAGCCCCAGCAACCACGTGCACAGCTAGATGTCAGAATATTCTCAGTATGCTGTGTAAATACAATCATCTACTAATTTAAAAGGCATTTATTCTGGCCCAAGGACAGTGGAACTCTATTTATAAAGAAGAATAATGTTTAAGCAATCACAAAGAACAAGAAAGAATTTATGGAAGACAGTGAAGTACAGGACAGAAGAATCAGCATTATACAGAAGACGCAGCAGCCTGAAAAAGACCATAATCATGCTTTAACAACCTCAACCTTGAAAAAGACATACTCTTTTAACAACTATGGCAAATAGGTAAACAAAAAAAAAGTGTTTTTTTTTTTTACTTAAGTCTACTTACAGTGCTTCTCACTCCCAGTGTACTTCCCAGTGTGATCCTAGTGTTTATGAGACCATCCACATCAGGATACTAGGCAACATATATACACACACTCATAAGAAACACAGAGAGAAGCAGGGTGTAGATAAAGGAGGAAAAGGGGTGGGTAGATAAAAACATGCTTGAAGCAACTGGTGGAAAATACTATTTTTAGTAGAAACCACACACTCTCTCTTATGCTTTGGTTTTTAAGTTACCCCACAACCCAAATGTTTTATAATCAGGACTGTTATATACCCCTATAGAGACATCTATTACTGCATCCCCACCTGTGTATTTGATTGCATTAGCTAACAATTTTTGAGGACTTACTATATACCACACATTGTGCTATATACAAGAATTATCACTTTTAATCCTCACAACTCTTGAGGTGTTATCATAACCTTCACTTTCACAAGTTAAAAAAAAAACCTGATGTTCAAAAAGTTGAACACACAGCCAGTAAGTGGTGAAACCAATATACAAACACACACAGAATAGCTCCAGAGTCCGTTCTCTTAACCACAATACTACAGAACTGCACAGAGAACTCTGAAGTTCTTTCTGAAGTACTGAAGTACTTTCCTTTTACTTCTTTTGCTTTACATTTTCATAATAATATAAAAAAATTAAAAACAAATGTACACATGTAAAACAGGCATTTTCCTGCACTGAAATATGAATGTATAATAAACTCCTATATTAAGTGAAAGATGGCAAGATTACAATTACAATGCAAATTACCAAAGAATGTTAACAGAAAAATGCTAAAGTTAATAGAAAAATCAGCCGAGCATGGTGGCTCATGCCTGTAATCCTAGCTACTCAGGAAGCTGAAGTAAAACTGCAAGTTCAAGGCCAACCTGGGCAACCTAGTGAGACCCTAACTCAAAAATAAATAAATAAATATAAAACAAAAAGGGCTGTAGACATGTCTCAGTGGTACAGTGTCATGTGTTCAATCCCCAGCACTACCCCAAAAAAAAGAACATTAAAATGAAGTCTATTAACATTTAAACTTCAAAAATATTAGTAAACATAGGGAAAATAGTTTTCAGCTTCGTTCATCATACTACCAACACAACTTTTAACAATTTAGTTCTTATATTACTATAAGAATTGGGTTTAACTTTAGAAGTCATCAAGATATACAGAGTTGGATCAAGGTATTAGGAAAATTATAAGAAATCCTTAAGGAGATACTTGCTAGCCAAATTAAATGCTACCAAAATAAAGTAATAAAAAGTGACTGAAGGGGCTGGAGCTGTGGCTTAGTAGTCACCATGCTTGCCTGGCATGCGCAAGGACACAGGTCATACCCCAGCAACCACATACGCAACCAAGTGTTGAAGCAACTAAAGCCAAATAAAAAACTAAATAAAATTGATTCTCTCCTTCTCTCACTGTCCCTCTCTTTAAAAAAAAAAAAAAGTGACTGAATATTCAGATATGTGAATCTCACATTAACCAGCTACTGATCCTGAACAAGTCACAATCTTTCTGACTTGTGATTTTCAATACCGTATTGGAATTAGGCTACAGCCATTAGCGCTCTCCGCTCCAAAAAATAAAGGGGAAAATCCCACCTAAAAGATTGCTAAAATATTACAAGAATCTTCCAAAGTAGCTGAAAATCCCAACAAGACGGATTTGCAAATAACAGTGGTCTCAACTCATTTCAAACATTTACTACCAATATCCTACCAGAAACCCCTCAAAATCTACCCTCTGTTTTACCTTTATTTGGGGATGGGGGGAACTGGGCGTTAACTGGGGATTGAATCCAGGGGCACTTAACTACTAAGCTACATCCCTAGCCCTCTTCAAATGTAGAGACAGGGTCTCCCTAAAGTGCTTAGGGCCTCACTAAATGCTGAGACTGCCCTCAAACTTACGATCCTTATGTCTCAGCCTCCCAAGTCACTGGGATTACAGGGGTATGCCAATGCACCCAGCTGTTTTATCCCTCTTCAGAGATAAAGTAACTAACTAGTCTGGAAATGACCACTCTGGAACATCTTAGAAGGCTCCTTTGCTTGAAAATTCTCCATAATTCTATAATTTTCTATAATAAACAGTATTACCAAATGTATACAGAATCTTTTTAAGTAAATGGTTACCAATCACAGCTCATACAACAAAAGGTAAGGTATTTAGTAATCACAAAAGCCAATAAACAAAACACTGTAGGTGTTCAACAAATATTGGTTAAATGAACAATTTATTTTCAAAGTCACAATGACATAATATTTTATGTACTTGCAATACCACTAAAATTATAAGCCAGAAAGATAATTATTTACTGATAATTTTTTTCACATGACTTAAACTTTTATTATTTTTTTTAACTACAGATAATTTTTAAAAGGACAATTACTTGGGCTGGAGCGGTGGCTCAGTGGTTTTGGCGCTTGCCTGGCATGCACGAGGACCCAGGTTCAAATACCAGCACCACGTACACAACTAAGTGTTGGAGCAACAAAGGCCATGTGAAAAACTAAATAAAGTTGTTTTTCTTTTTCTCTGTCTTTCTCACTGTCCCTCTCTCTTTAAAAAAAAAAAAAAGGGGCTGGAGCGGTGGCTCAGTGGTTTCGGCGCTTGCCTGGCAAGCACGAGGACCCGGGTTCAAACCCCAGCACCACGTACGCAACTGAGTGTTGGAGCAACTAAGGCCATGTGAAAAACTAAATAAAGTTGTTTCTCTCTTTCTCTGTCTCTCTCACTGTCCCTCTTTCTTAAAAAAAAAAAAAAAAAGGACAATTACTTTAGAGAAATACGTGATTTTTAAATCCCATTTAAAACCTTGAATGAAAACTTGATACCCCACAGAATTTTTTTTTAAACAACTTTATTTAGTTTTTCATCTGGCTTTGTTGCTCCCAACACTTAGCTGTGTATGTGGTGCTGGGGTTTGAACTCGGGTCCTTGTGCTTGCCAGGCAAACACCTTAACCGCAGAGCTACCACTCCAGCTCCCCACAGAATGTTTCTACCAAATATGTTGGCCTTATATCTAACCTTGAAGCAAAGAATAAACAAAGAAATACTTCACCTAGCTAGGACAGTTTCATAAGCCTCTGTACCAAAGGGGAAAGGGTGAAAAGATCAACCAATAGTTATGACAACCTGGGTTTCAATCTAAGGTCTATTAAAATTCTATGATGAGATAACTGGTTTCCTCACCAGCCACAGAGGGTGGTTTGATAAGCAAATGAAAGCTACAGAGGAACCCTTCCTGAACATAGTGAAGATTACACAAGTGAATTTCTAGTCCCCCAGAAACTACCAACATCAACTAAAAATTAATCTGGCAACCATAAATTGTCCAAATATATGCCTTAACAGTGAAGGCCATCATTTACAGCCACTGTGATAAGGGCTTTACAGGAATCAAATTACTTAATCTTTCAACAAGTATTTTTAAAGAAATGGAAAACACAAAACTCCAGGAGCTGGAGCAGTGGCTCAAGGGTACAGCGCTTGCCTGGCATGCACAAGGACCTGGGTTCAAACCCCAGCACCACGCATACAACTAAGTGTCAGAGAAACTAAAAACAGATGAAAAACTGATTCTGTCTTACCTCTCTCTCCTTTTAAAAAATATTTATTTATTTATTTTTAGAGACAGGGCCTCAAAAAGTTGCTGAGGCTAGCTTTGAATTCATGATCCTCCTGCCTCAGCCTCCCAAGCAGCTGGGATTACGGGTGCCAACTGCATCTGGCTAAAGTGTTTAATACATGTAAATTTAACAATCCACACCATCTTATATAAATGTGCGTATTATATAAATTTACCATAGGCAAAGCACTGGTGTAATGCTTTATTGTGTTCAAAATGCATATCCTTTAGTTTGCTCTCAAGCCACCCTATATGCCTGAGAGGAAGAGGAATTAAGTATAGAACCTAGACTAAACCCAGTATGTCTGAATACCAATTGATGTTTGCATCTTTTTTTCTCTTCTACAAAGAGGTTTTCAAGACTAGCTTGGTCAGGTGAACATTTCTTTGTTTATTCCTTTTTTCTTCAGGTGAGACATAAGGCCAACATACTTGGTAGAAAATTATAGTCTACTGAAATCTTACATCAATTACATGACAACTATCATCTTAAAAATAGAAATTTCTTTAAAACATAACACATATACGTATAGAAAGTTTCAACCAGCAATGAAATAACAATTGTTTCAAAAAATATCATTTGGCTGAAATTTCATAGGGGAAGAAGGTAATCAATCAAACTGGAAACTGGCGACAAAAGAAAGACAGGATCTGGATGAAGTGCTCAGGCTGGCCTGGAACTTGCAATCCTCCTGCCTCAGTCTCCAGAGTTGCTGGGATTACAGGCATGCACCATCTCACCTGGTCACGATACCTGATTTCATTTTTAATCTGAGAATTGGTCTTCTTCAAAAACTAGGACTATGTTGGAATTCATCTTCAACTCCTTATTGTACATCATTTGCAAATACTATCTACCTTCTGTGCCAGAATTCAAACTCTTAGAGGGCTAGAACACAGTCATCCACAGTTCTACAGTCTTAGCTCTGTTCATGACCTATGATATCTGCCCAATAAGCATGTGCATAATTCTATAATTTTATTCATTATCACTTCCAATAATTCACCCATGTACATGGAAGGGCACTTTTCCAAATAGTAATTTATACATCCTATATCCTATATCAGAATTTACACTTTTTCAAATTTTTTATTTTTAAAAAACCCAATAATGTGTTCTTTTCAATATCTACATATATATCTGCTTCAACAAACCTCTATTGAATACCTAATATTTCCCAGGCACTCTGCCAAGCACCTGCAAAAAGATAATGAAAAAATCCAATTTCCCTTAAGAAACTCAAGGCACAGCAAGGAAGTAGATGAATACATGTAACTGAACTATATAGCATGCTAAATGCTATAATACAAGTAGGCATCACAAATGCACCTTTAACTACTCAGATTCTAGAAAGAGATCATAGCTTTAACCAAAGAGCCATCCTCTCAACTCTGGTTAATTCATCATTTTAAATACTTAGCTTTACAAAAAAAGACACAAATCAACCTTTGGTTTATGAGGAAATACTGTAGCTAGACAGACACGAGCATTCAGGGGTATACACAAAAGAAGGTAGGTTTGAAATGGGCCTAGGACAATATCACAGGGAACAGATACGAGAGCTGGATCTTAATGAATAAGCAGTTCACTAAGCAGGCATAATGATAACACAATTCTTGAAAAATGAATCCTGTTAGCCTGACCTTGGATAATGAGAATAGTGAAAAAGCTGAGTAGGAGGTACAGTTAGTTCAAGGGTACAGTGCTTGCCTAGTTTTGCAAGGCCCTGGGTTTGATACCCAGCACCACAGGGGAAAAAAAAAAAAAAAGGTACAGAAGCAAAAAAGGAAAAATCGTATTATTTTCTTAATATGCTTAATTTGTATATAGTCATTCCTAATTTGCATAATTGGCTTATCTTTAAAAGTACAACTCTAGGCTGGGGATGTGGCCAAGAGGTAGAGCGCTTGCCTGCCATGCATGAAGCTGTGAGTTCAGTTGAAGCATCTCAAAATAAAAGTACAAATTCAGGGTTGGAGCAGTGGCACGGCGGTTACAGATCTTGTCTTGCGTGCACAAGAAAATGAGTTCAAACCCAAGCAACCACGTACACAATTAAGTGTCCGAGCAACAAAGGACACGTGAAAAACTAAATAAAATCAATTCTGACTGCCTGTCAAAAAAAAAAAAATACAAGTTCACAGATAAAACATTACTACCTCAATCATAAAACTTTCATTTTAATTACAATTAAATTCAATAAGTTCCAATTTTATTTTATACTCAGAACAGTCCAAATATAAAATCTGAATGCTAAACTGTTTTTCAATTAATCTCATACGCCACAAATCTACATAAAGCATATTTTAGTTTTTGATAGAACCTCAATGACAAGTATCTTAAATTTAAATTTAGTCAACAGAGGGGCTGGAGCCCTGGTTAGGCAGTTACAGAGCTTGCCTGACATGTGCGAGGACATGAGATCAAACCCCAGCACCATGTACACAACAAAGTGTCGGAGCAAAGGAGGCCATGTGAAGAACTAAATAAAATTGATTCTCTCTTTCTCTCTCTCACTGTCCCTCTCTCCTAAAAACAAATCTTTTAAAAAAAAAAAGTTATTCACCAGAGAACTTACAATCTAGTCAAGGAATACATTTCATAACAAGACCAACCTGGTTGCAAATGAGGTCATAAAATAATAAATACACAACTTTCCAAAGCTGTACCTTTCAAGAACTAAGAAATTCTGTACAATATCATACCTGAAATAATGCCAAATAATACAAACCTACAACTCATAGACAAGGTAGTCTATATTTTTTCAAACATAATCTTAAAATTACTGGAAAACTCATGTTGGGCAACAAAAATGCAAATCAAAGGCTGGAGTGGTGGCTCAGTAGTTACAGCGCTTGCCTGGCATGCGCAAGGACACAACATACACAACAAAGTGTTAGAGCAATGAAAGTTACATGAAAAACTAAATAAAATTCATTCTTTCTTTCTCTCTCTCATTGTCCCTCTCTCTTTAAAAATAAAAAATATAAATCAAAATTAAAGGAACATTAATTGAAAAAAAGTTTAAAAACCTGTAACAATCAGGAGCTTTAGTTTTTGGGTATACCAAAATGAATGAGTCTCTGCCCTGTAAAGCAGATATGGACAATTATACAATAACTTGATGATTCTCCAGAAATAATTAAAAATGCAAACATATATACATATATATACACATAGAATCAATATGAATGGTAACTATAGTTGGGGAAAGGGTAATTTCAGAGAGTTTCTTTAGAAGTACCATCTGATAAATACACTTCAATGCCAATGCAGCATAGGATTGATTAAGGTAAGCAGCAGGAAATGAGACCAGAAAGGTAATTTAGGAATATATTATTATTGCCTTGAATGCCATGTTCAGGAGTTCATCATTTATTCAGCTGCCACTAGGCCTCATTTTTTTTTAAATATACAGGGACCAACATCATCAGATGGTCTTCAAAGTGAGAATGTTAGCAGAATTCCAGAGATCAACTTGTCCAGTAGCTCATGAGAGAAATGATATGAGGCTTCTGAACTACAGCTACAAAATATGGAAGAAGAATAAATTTGAGATGGAGAAATAGATTGTATATGAGGAATAACAAGAAGTTAGAATCAAAGTTGAGACAATGATAGTTTCTAGCTTAGGTTCCAGAAAGGAGTTTATGCCATATACAGGATAAGGAATACAAAGAAGTCAAACATGATTAGGCAGAAACTGATTTCAGAAACTTACAAGAAAAACTAGGAAGAAGTGTTTTGATTTAAAAACAAAAAGATACCAACACCAAACACCACAGGTTGTAAGATTAGGCCCCTGATTTTAACAATTAGGTAGACCACTAGTTATCAGAGGGAACTCACTGATAAAGAATAAAGGAAAGAAAAAGAACGTCTACTGAAATCAATCTTTTCTATGTGAAAAATCCAAGGCAGTAAAACTCTAGACCAGCAGTTCACAAACACTTTGGTCTCACATGTCTTCAGTCTTAAAAATTAAAAAGTTTTAGTTTATGTGGTCTTTGCTATCTTTATTATACTAGAAACAAAAACAAGGGCTAAGGGCCTGTAAGCTCAGTGGTAGAGTACTTGTCTAGCATGCACCAAGCCCTGGGTTCTAACCCTAACACTGAAAAAAAAATCAATTTTAAAAACAAAAAAATTGCATTATTTAAATGCATTTTTATGAAAAAAACTGTATTCTCCAAAACAAAGATAATTTTTGTGTGAAAACTGGCACCATATATTTTCGAAAGCCTCTAACATCAGGATTAACAGAAGACATCTGGATTGTCATATGTTTCTACATTCACTTTTTTGCAATATGTCATTTTGATCCAAGAATATGAAGAAAATCTGGATTCCCACAGGTATGGAGTTGAAAACAGGTAAAAAGTATTTTAATAGTTTTTTCAGATGACAGATATTATTCTTCAATACTAAAGACACAAATAGGTTTTTCCAAAGGTTTAGATGCAATCTGAAATCTAAAACCACACCGGCAAAGTTTTCATAATGTTCCCTAAAAACTCTTTGCTATTTTACACTCTGAATTATCTATGCATGGTTTTGAATTCTCACATATTGATTAGGAAATATAGTTCCTAATAATGTGGGGCTTCTAAATTTTGACATGTTTCATGATAAAATATCAGAAATTACATTCACTGATATTACCAGCAATCTTACCAGAAAAAAATTTAAAGTACTCAAAAGAAAAACATATACAACCATTAAAAAAAAAAAAAAAAAAGCAGGGGCTGGAGTGGTGGCTCAGCAGTTTCAGTGCTTGCCACACATGCATGCACATGGACACAGGTTCAAACCGCAGCACATGTACACAACAAAGTATCGCAGCAACAAAAGCCACATGAAAAACTAAATAAAATTGATTTTCTTTCTCTCTCTCTCATTGTCCCTATTTAAAAAAAGAGCAGTACACAGTGGCACACATCTATAATCCTAGCAAGTTGGGAGGCTGAGGCAGGGACCAAATCCAAACAGCCTGCGCAGCTTTAAAAAAATGAAGGCTAGGGATGTGGCTCAGAGGCATAGCACTGGCCCAGCACACGGGAGGCTCTGAGTTCAATCCCTAATAACACACACAAAAAGTACAGTACTCAGAGACTCTAAAGCTCACTTTTGTAGTTATAAGTTTTCAAATATTCTAGTTTTCATTTGAATGACTTTTATCACTGACAACAAATACTATCAATTGTTTTCCTTTAAATGTCAAATTTACTGTATCCATCTTCAAGAAATTATCTGGTAAATATCCATGTTTGAATAACCATAGTTTGTCAGGCAGTCTTTCAAGAAAAAGTGTTCTATGAAAAAAACAGCTGTTTGTGCTTGCTCTGTAAGTAATTAACTACTCAAGTGCTTTCTCTTTGCAGTCAACCACTGCACTTAGGTACACCACAGAAGTGTTTTACATTTACTTTCCATTTCATTAGAATATTAAAAAGAGAGACTTAACAAAAATAGTAACTTTTACTGTTTCATCAAGGATATTATTCTTAAGTGAAACTGGCATTATTTTTACTACACCTGCATGGTGGTAAAGATTATAACAAATGGGGCCATTTCATGCCACTGCTTTGATTCACACTAAGGTTTTACCTACCACTGCCTCTGCACCATCACTACATGCGTGCACATGGTGACAGGGCAAAAAACAGCTTAATGTTATTATGAAACTAGTTTGATATGCATAAATTAAAAGATTCTCAGGGACCCCCTACAGTTCTACGTTCAACACTTCAAAAACCACTACTGCACACTATCTAAACACTAATCACTTTCACAATTTCCCTGTAAACAATGAACCTGTGAGTACTCTTTAGAGTACAAGATTAAGAGATGAGAAAAACAAACAAACAAGAAACCTCCAGGAGTAAGGAAGTTCTGAATAACAAATAAGTTGCTAATGGAAAGGTTCCTCAGATGGGTGGGGAAGGATCAGGAACCAGGTGTTTTTTTGAAAAAGAGAAGGAGAAGCCAGAGAGATGATTCAGCGGGTAGAGTGCTTGCCTGGCATGCCCAGAGAACCCCCCAATAGACCAGGGCTTGATCCCTGGCACCACTTGCATAATTAAATGGAGGAAAAACAAAAACCAGACGAAAAAATTAAAAATCTCCTCTTTCTCTCTCTCTCTCTTTTTTCCCCCTCCCATTCCCATATCAAGGATCAGGAAAATCTGTACTAAAACCTCAAATTAAACAACAAAGCATGTCATGGCAACGAAGGCCACATGAAAAACAAAATAAAACTAATTCTCTCTTTCTGTCTTTCCCTCTCTGTCTTAAAAAAAAAAAAAAAAAAGTAGGCAGGGCTAGAGAGGTGGCTCAGTAGTAGAGCCCTTGCCTGGCATGTGGGGGGCCTCAGGTTCAAAGCCCAGCAGGACAACTGAGTGTTGGGGGAAAAAAAAGCAGATAAAAAAAAATAAAATTGACTCTCAAAAAAAAAAAAAAAGGACAAAGCAAGTGTAACAAGACAATAGTGATACTGAAAAGATTTTCATCAGATAACAGTTGGTTTCTTTGAAATGTGAACTTTACAGTTTATTCCCATTTCACAGAAGCTACAGTAATTCTTTTTCATTAATAGGCAGATCCTTATCATAGTATTCAGTTGTAAACAACTTCTTAATGTAAGTTTCACCTCTCCAGCTCAAACAAAAGAAAAATGTTCTACCTCACATAGAAAATTTCATATAGTTCAAAGTACTTCTCATCTGACAACAAAACTGTTCAATTTTACAGAAGTAAACAAACATCTATTTTGCTCATCATCATATATCCAGTACCTAGGCTCAACCCTTATACAAGGGTTATAAACATTTGCTGAATGTTGCAGTGGTTCAAATGAGCTGTGAGCTCAAGTTACCAGACTCCTAGTACAAGACCTAGTGCTGCTCTTAGTCATCTCTTCCACAGCTCTCTAAAAGAGCACCTATGAAAAACCTAATGGAACTATCATAATATACCCTGAGAAAATATAACTCTTCCTGGTACACTTGAAAGCCTGCTATGGACCGTATTATTTTATAGGTTTTCATTTAGACTATAGTTCAACACTAAAACAAACAGTGCTATCATTTTAATTTCTAAATATTTGTTCTGTGAAGTAAGCAATAAAGTAATTTTCCATCCCTACATGAAGGCACAATAAGATGCTGGTCTTAATCATCATACATCAATTACTACCTTCATGCAGACTACACTAAATATTTAATGCTCTCTGATGATCCAGAATGGCTCTTAATTTCCTACTTTGTTTGTATTTGAAACACTTATTGCCTTAAAAAGATCTTCAGACTCTTAAGACTGAACAGCGCCTTTGATGATTTGTCACTGTAGCATCTTTTTTTTTTTAAATATTCCCTGTCAGTTTGACATTTATCACTGTTTTCACAAAAGGACAATGTATAAAATTTCAGGCACTTAAACTATCTTGTCATTTAGGTTCCAGGTTTAAAAAGATTAATCAATTTTAAACTAAGATCACCAAATACAAAACAGAAATTTAATCATAGAAATGGCAAAAATTTAAAGAACATAATTGCGAAATAATAGAGGAATTGAAGCTATGTCAAATCACATTTTATTTTGACACACACACTATGAATGTAACCTCATTCTATAGATCGACATGACCTACCAAGGATTAGGCAAAGTAAATGGTCTTCTCTTGGAATATAAAGCATTTGAACTAGGTATTCATGTATATTATCAGTGAAGACTTTAAAAGAGAGACCATGGACTGGATCTTCTCTGAAGGTTTAGGAAGGAAAAAAAAAATGTTTCAAATGTCTAGGATGGCTTAGACTCAGACTCACATTTGGCAACTGAGAATTAGTTCAGAGGTCAGTCTTGACCCAAGGGATTCAAATCCTGTCTGTTGGTCACATAAACAAGTCATTAGTAAACTGCATCCTTCTGCTCTGCAGATAGCCAGTACCAGCTTTGGTTCTCCACAGCCTTATCACTGAAATCACCTAACGGCTAATTAACATGTCAGCTAGGGAGAATTATTTCTTCCAACTACTGAAACTTTAGCTTCTCAACAGTGTTCCACAGTCCTTTAATCAGGTATTCCTAACATTACCAGAGAGAGAAATATTTTGTAGTGCAACCAATATCTGCCTTATTAACAATGCCCTGTTCCACTGTTCTACCCAAACATGGATTCCACTCTCAATTTCAGAAACAGCAGTAACAAAGTAACAGATAACAGAGAAATTAGAGCTCTTAGGTTTAACTTAGGGCCAAAGTCAAAAGAGAAGAGACAATTCAAAGAGGAAGGAAGAAGCTGAGAGGGTCACAGTGCAGAACACTTACTTTTAGGAACAGAGTGTCCCTTAGACTTCTGGTGGGTTGCCCAGAGCCTCTTCAGTTTCAATCCAAATGACAATGCTTCTCTGAGTCCTCCTCAAGTAATGTTTCCACCACTAAAAATGGGATCTACAAGAGCTCAGATGTACTGGTAAAAAAAAAAAATGTCAGGGGCCCCCATGTGGGCCTCAAGCCTCTTTTAAAGTAGGCCCACTTCTCTGTCCTGGGCCAATCCCCTGTGCACTATAATCCTTCTTCTTCCAGGTGCCAGGTATTCGCCTGTTTCTTCTCTTCTGAGCTGCCACCACCTACTCTATTTCTCAGGGTTCCTCTAACCCCAAGACTGGCTGTGGAGTAGGACACCAGCTTCCCCCCTTCCTTGCTGTCCCTGCAAATAAACATATAGGCTCTTCTAGTTTCAGTATTTCTCTAATGGCTACAAGAAAATAGAGAGGGAACAACAAAAAAGCAACAATATAGTACCAGAGATTAAGAATTAAAGTTTCTGCCTCCAAACAGTAAGTTTCCTAAATAGTGCTTATTGAGCATTTCTTAAAATACAAAGTATTAACGTAGATATACAAATACTCTCTAACCCAAATCCAACCTTCTGTAGACAAAAAGATACTATGCTTTTCAAAATACTTAAAACACGGGTCCAAAAATAGCAAGTAGGTAATTTTTTTTCCTTTTTAGAATGTTCTCTCATCTTCCCTTGAATTTAGTAAAAGTTTGCTTTTTAATGGATATCATGAAAAATTTTCAAAATGTTTTACCCAATGTAAATGAGAATTCATATAAAAAAGTACAAGATTTACAAAAAGACAACCATGTCAAAAGCAGCTAGTTATACTGAGAAAATCTTTAAAATTTGAGATTTCTGGTCATACATACATTTTAAAAATTTAATAAAGTTCTTTAAATCGTGTTTAAGCTATCAGTATACCTCATTTTCAGAAATCAAACTTTTTCAACTATTTATACTGTAATGTCAAATTATATAGACTCAAAGCAACAGTAAACAGTGTGCTTACTGTGATAATTTAAGATTCTAACACACTATAATATCAAAATAAGTATCTTTTCTAAGCTATAAATCACGGAATTATAATGAATTAATTCAAAGGCTACCTTCCTACAAAGGCCAACTAACTGCTGGCAGATCAAGAATGCCTCTGACTTTGAATTTCCCGCATGACTTTCTTTACCAACTTAATTCATTTAAGTGGCTTTTGAAAAGACATATAGTACTATGAGCTTAGAAACCATAAACTTAAGACTGAAAATAGGCAAAGATCATTTTATCTAGTTTTTTGAACAGGCTGCCATTTAATCAAACTAAAGGTATTCAGATACTTTCAGTAAAAATGTGTTCCTGCGACTGGGCTTACCTCCAAATACTTATCTATAAAGTAATAGAGAACTGGAATAAAACACCAAACAAAACCTTGGTCTGACCCTTCCACACGTCCATATTTTTAAAAAATGTAGTTCAATCTATTATGTGTTCTACAATCAAATACTTTTTTTGAGGATAGAAATTAAATTACATCCTTTGCTCCTTAAGAGAACTGCAGTCTCCTTGATCCCTGGACACTAACACAACAACGCAGCCAACGTTTGCATGCCCAGAGTGGAAAGGAGACATTACACCCAGCGTACGAATTACATCGCAGGAAGCCAATGCCTGCCTTAAATGATGCATTATCTCTTGGGAGCAAAAAAATGTTACAGCGTCTTCAATTACACCTCGCCGCAAACCGACGCGCGGGTCGCGATCAATGTGACCCGACTGCTATCGCGGCCACCGCTTCTGTCTCGCCCGCTCCCGCCGGGGCTGCGCGAGTCACCGAGCGGCCGGCAGCCGCAGGGGGGGCGTCCAGGGGGCCGGGACCCCGGCGGCCCGCGGCGCAGGCCGGCACTCACCGGGTGGAGGTGCCCTTCCGCACATCGCACATCATGCACTTGAAGGCCTCGGCGCTGTTCCGGAAGGTGCAGACGCTACAGTCCCAGTAACCCTCATCCGAGGACGGCTTCGGCTGCCGCTTCGGCCTGCAGGACACAACCGGGACACGACGCAGCGAGGGGTCACCAGCAGGCCTCGCCCGGCGCCCGGCCGCCCCCGCCCCAATGCCGCGACCCCCGCCCCGCAGGCCCCCGACGCGCAGCGCTCCGGCTCGGAGGGGGAGGGGACCAGGAAGGGGGAGGGCGCGAGCGCGGCCGCCACGGCTGACACCGGGCGCTGCCACTCGGGCCGTCGCCGCCATCGCGGCTCCATTGTGGGGCGGCCGGTGCTGGCCCCCTCACGCGGCAGCGGCGCCGCCCCAGTTCTCGCCCCGGTGCCCGGGCGGCGAGCGCCTGGAGCTCCGCGCAAAGGCCCTGCCGCCTGCAAGTCCGGGCCCCGGGGCCCAGGCGCTGTTACCTGGTGGGGCTTTTCTTGTCTCCCATCGCTCGGCTACCAACGCACGCCCAGAGTCGCCGCTGCGGCCGCTCTGTTTGTCAATACGGAGGATAATAAGCCGGGCGGAAACGGGCGGGGGAGGAGGAGGGGGCGGGGAAGGCCGCACCGCCGAGCTCCGGAGCCGCCGCCGGATCCCACGCAGCCTCCAGCTGTCGGGGAAACTCCTGCCCGGCGCACGTGACCCGCGCCCGCCAACCAGAGGCCGCGCCGGAGACTTCAAACGCGGCCAGCGCGGCCCAGCACCCGCGGCGAGTTAGCGGACGGGTGGGCGGGCCGTGCGGGGGTGGCCGCTGCGGCCTCGGGCGCTGTCACCCTTTCCGCCCCATCCCCACTTCCCTTTGCAGCCCGGCCGCCGCGCACGCTCCCGGGACCCAGTGCGGGCGAAGCGTCGGTCCGGCGAGTGGCCGGGGATGCTCCGTCATCCCGCGCGAAGCTGGGTCCGAGGCGGGGCTGGCGTTCGGAAGCCATCCCAGCTCGGGACGGCCGTGCCCGCGCGGGGTCTCCAGGCCGACCCGCTTTCCCGATCTCCGCCGCCCAGCCAAAGGCTACCTGGAGGAAGACGGCACCCACACCGAGCGCCATTGCTAAACGCCTTAATACACTGCGTGTTTTATGCCCACGAGTGCTGCGCCAAGTAGGGATCGTCACCCTTAATTTAAAAGAAACGAAACTGAAGATCAGGAGAGATTAAGTTACGTAATTAGAAAATGACAAAGCGCAGAGCCTGACCCTGGCTTGATTCCAAAAGCGTTCTTTTGGCCTCACAGTTCTCTATCGTAGTTTCTTTAAAAATAAAAAATAAAAAAACTAATGTTCATAAACGGTTTTTATTAAAAATGAGTTTGCTTGTGCCCTGAACGCAGTCTGTAAGAACACCTTCTCCTAGCTCCCATTGCCTCAGCATGCAGGAGGCCTCATTTTGTACTAGACTCATAACAACCTTCTAACTGGTCTCTGAAGCTGCAGTCCAAACTCCCCAATCAATTCAGTATCCGCAGCCCACTACCAGATGAAACATCACGTAGTCCCACCACTCTACTCAAGAACTGAGGGCTCCCAGACTCCTCGGCTTGGCGCTCAAAAGCCTTACAAGCGTTTTCTCTGCCTCGCCTTTGACAGGCTGCCTCCTGACTAGATGAATTTCATCTACAGAACCGTTCTCTCCTGTTCATGGTTCACGTCTGCATATATAAATATAATCCTCTTCTGCCCCATTTCTGCCAATCTTTCTGTTTACGTCAAGTTCACATTCTTGTAAAGTAATAATTGGTAGCTAAACTGCAAAGGAAATGATACAATCAGAAGTCCCGTGGGCTTAGCTTGCTCCCTCAGTTCCCTGATAACACCTAGGAAATTTTGCTTAATTTCTGTAATTTTCAACTTCTTCATCTACAAAATGGCATGTTTGTGAGGTGGTTGTATACTGAATGATAAAATTATATTTTTGAGAACTATATGTCAGGCACTTTGTAAATCATATCTTAAAGGGCTTATAGTCCTATGCAAATATTTTTAACAAGTACTCTAACCCTTCATTTTAAAGACAAAGAACTTAGAGCCTGCAGTTAAATGACTTTTCCTGAATGCACAGGCCAGGATTACAGCTCAGATAATCTACTAGTCTGGTACCAAACCATGCTTTTTATTAACTGAATCATCCCAATTTACAGCATCTCTGAACTCATCACACCATCAGTACCTTTTGCAAATGTCATTTCTCATGTCTCAGACTCTAAGAACCCAGAAAGCATGAGGAATATGATTGAGGTAAAGTGTGTAAAAAAGAGATAGTGGCCGGAGAGGTGGCCCAGAGGTTACAGCGCTTGCCTGACGTGCATGAGTATGCAGGTTCGAACCCGAGGTCTTGGAGCAATGAAAGCCACATGAAAAACTAAATAAAAATTGTTTCTCTTATAGAGAGAGAGAGCACCCAGTTTTAATCTCTCAGTAATGCAACGAGAAAGCTTGGTTATAAGTCACTATTTTTTCATCTGTAAGAGTTAAAACTTACCACAACTAAGCCCCTTCCAAGTCTAAAGCATTTTGATGTTTGAAAACTCCTCAAATGAATGGATCAAAGAGACTTACAAGAATTGTTCTAGCTTGAAAAAGTTATGGCAACAATGTTCTTTGGTTTTGTTTTGTTGCTTGTGCTAGGGATGGAACCCAGGGCCTCAATCATGCTATGCAAGCCCTCTACCACTAAGCTAAGCTACTCCCTATCCCAACAAATTTTTTTAATGTTTTGGTGCTGGGTTTTTGTTTTGTTTTGTTTTCTTTCTGTGTGTGTGTGTTGTTGTTGCTTTTTTAGGTAAGTAAAACATACGGAGATTTTTCAAAAGGTACTACAAATGCTACATCATTACCTAATAGAGTGGACTCTGAGATAGTGCCCAATAATTGACACATTACTATTTCTGAGAAACGTAAGTATTCACACTAAGTGGGAAGATTAAAGCCTGTAAGTTACCTCACATTAGTTCTACTCGGGACTTGCTGCTAAATAATTGTAGGTCAGGTAAAATATGAAAATGCTATCAATTTTCAATGCTTTTTGGATTACAGGATTGTGGACAAAGGATTGTGGATCTATAAGAATTTAAAGAAGAATAAAGATTTAAACGATTAAGGTTTAAAATGTCCACGTTCATTGACACAGTCATTCTACTTTGGTAAATAAATCCAAAGGATACAACCAGAAGTACATAAAACGCTTCTCCATGGAGATAGTCAAAGCAGTTTTTTGAAGAAACATTGAAATTAACCTGCATGCCCATTAGAAGGTGAATAGATACATAAATATGATCTAACCAAAAATTTGGATTTTAATCAGTCATTAAGAACAATAGTGGCGGGACTAGAGCAGTAGCTCAAGCAGTGGTTACGGCACTTGCCTGGCATGTGTGAAGACACAGGTTCCAACACCAGCACCACATACACAACTAAGTGTCGAGCAATGAAGGCCACATGAAAAACTAAATAAAATTGATTCTTTGTGTGTGTGTGTGTGTGTGTGTGTGTGTGTCTCACTGTCTCTCTCTCTCTCTGAAATAAAAAATAAAAAATAAACAGTGGCGGTCCCTAGCACCACACACACACATACACAAATATTAATGAAGGATTTGTAACAGTGCTTATGTTGTGAAGTAGAAAAACCGAATATACAAGTGAATATACAAGATATACCAAAGTATGTAAAAATCATAGAAAAAAGCTCAGAAGGAAACATACCCAGGAATTAACGTTGGATTTGGAGCGGTGGCTCCACGGTTACGGCACTTGCCCCGCATACACGATTACCTGGGTTCCAACCCCAGCACCCATGTACACAACTAAGTGTCAGAGCAACGAAAGCCATGAGAAAAACTCAATAAAAATTTATTCTGACTCTCTCTTACTGTCCTTCTCTCTTAAAAAAAAATTTAAAAATGGAAAGAAATTAACAGTGGCTTGTCAGTCTCTCAATTTCTTTTCACCACACTTAAGATCCTTTTTATTTTTTCTTTTTTTTTAAAGAGAGGGACAGTGAAAGAGAAAGAGAGAATCAATTTTATTTGGTTTTTCATGTGCCCTTCACTGCTCTGACACTTCACTGTGTATGTGGTGCTGGAGTTTAAACCTGGGTCCTCCCGCATGCCAGGCAAGTGCTGTAACTGCTGAGCCACTGCTCCATCCGCTTAAGATTCTTTTTCTAAAGCTTTCTCCCAGCCTGTGTATCCTCTCTACTCTTAATTTACTCTCCCTATAACCCACTTCTTTTCTTTATAAATTGGTCATTTTTTTGTTGTTTCGTTTTTAGATATACATGACATCAGAATATACCATGACATAATTATAAAAGTATGAAGTATAACTTTTTCAAACTCAGTCTTCAGTGTCTCCCCTGTCCCTCCCTTCCTCCATCCCCCTGTTTGGTTTTTGTTCTTGTTTGTTTATTTGATAACTGGTCTATAGCCCACTTCTTTTGACTAGCCTCTATATCAGCCCATGGTCTGATCTTAATTAGTACTATCATTGACCAGGGTTCCATCTCTCCTGCTTTTCCTCTTTACTCCAAACCAGCCCAATACTAGCTTCAATGTAGCTTTTTATTTACATACATTGTCTCTAATCTGCCTTCCCCAAATCTAGAAAGTAGTGTGAAGGGGACATAATATTCATTATTGAGAGTCAACCTTGAACAAGGAGCTGGGAGACATTGTTTCAAGACTTTTTTCCACACCTATGAAGAGGGGTGGTGACTCAGCAAGGGTCATGTAAAGCTGACATTTTAAGTATGAGGGAAACTGCACACTGGATTCAGCTTCTGCCAAAGAAAGGAACTGCCATGCTGAGGTGATGTTCCAAGGAACAGGAAGAGGACTGAAAACCAACAAGAAGTAGATAGCAAAGAAGCATAGTCCCGTCTCCAGCTTTACAGTCTCCTTCAGACACTGGCTACTGGCAGAATCATCTGAAGTAAACTCACATAGCAGAGCATCAGCCCTGATCTCAACAAGTGGACTGTAGACTAGAGGTTGGGTTTGGGGCAGAGATGACCTTTGTTGACTGCTCAGCATCCATACAAACTTTCTATGAACATTTGAACTTCTGTACAACATGACATCTCTACCTTTCCCTCTACATACAACCATTTTATGCATATAGATATTCTTGCTCTCTGCTTCCTGGAGCTATGCCTCAACTTGCTTCCTTCCACCACACTCTTCCACCATGATATTCTGCCTCACCTGGAGTCCCAAGGAATGGAGCTGGCCTTCCATGGACTAAGACCTATGATACTGAGCCCCTGAATAAACTTTTCCTCCTAAAACAACAACAACAAAAAGATATTCTCACCCCCTCCTCACAAAAATGAAGCGACTCTATGTCCCATTAGTCATTCTGTCCATCTCTGGAATCAACCATACCATCCATCTCTACACTATTTTAATTACTTTTTAAATTCAGCTACAGGTCTTATTTTGTTTTCTGTTACCTAAGACTAAATTTTCAAGTTAATCTCTAACAGAACTCGTAGTAAGTAATAAAAGGAAAAAGAAGAAACTGGTTCATATTTATAAAAACGCACGTAACATAAAAAGTGATGAAGAAAATGTGTGTAACTGTTACAATCCTCCTTTCTGTAACTTATCATGTGACCACAGTTAATCTGTGCAACTTTTCCACACTACCTATTTCATGTTTTCTTTTCCTTTAGTCAAGCCCTTAGCTAGGCTGAGTTCTTTACCTGGTGAGATAATCCAAACGTTCACTACCAGAGTCTGAATGCTCAGTGGTCCTGACTTGGTTTGGTTGCTAAAATTCCCATTAACTTTTACAACTGTAATTGAAGTACCAGGAGGTGCTTTCAGGAACTCTTTGGTCAAAAGACATAGCCCAAATTTACCTTTGTTATCAGGTTCAACCACCTCATATAATAAAGCAACTCCCGTGTTTACCTGTTGGTTCAGTAGCATGAGGAGCACTATCCAAGTCACAGTTTTATCTTCCAATTTAGCTGAATACCATGGTGCATAGCTATAATCCCAGCAACTCAGGAGGCTAAGGAAGGAGGCTGATAAGTTCAAGACAAGCCTCAGCAACTTAGCAAGACCCTCCGCAACTTAGTGAGAACCTGTCTCAAATTTTAAAATAGTAAAAAAGGACTGGGGATGTAACTCAGTGGTAAAGTGCCCCTGGGTTAAATCCCCAGTACGAAGGGGGAGAAAACTACCTGCCAATTCAATAGAACCTCATTGTTGTAGGCTCATGGAAGCACCCCATCCCTGGGAATCAAGATCTCCAGTCAAGTAGAGTTCAATGTTGCGGGTATGCAGATAAAAAAAATCTGCAAATGGGGGCTGGAGCGGTGGCTCGGTGGTTACGGCACTTGCCTGGCATGCACAAGTACACGGGTTCAAACCCCAGCACCCACATACACAACTAAGTGTCAGAGCAAGGAAAGCCATGTGAAAAACTCAATAAAAAATGATTCTCTCACAAGTGAAGTTGCCAATGAGATGGGCTTTCCATAAGAAAAAATTTTTAAAAATCTGCAAATGGAAATAATAGGGAGAAGAGTCACTCTCTCTTCCATCTCTTGATTCCTGTAGTTATTCTGCCTATGGGAAGACAGCACCACATATCGGCCTCTGATTCAAAACATACACACTGCATCTTGTAAAATAGCACCACATTCTTGGGGTGTTTTCTCCAAATCAACTGAATCCTCAGTAAGCCATTCCACTCTTCCATTAGACCAGGTGCTTCTGGCAGATAGAGTATATGGCATGACTAGTGCATTTCACAGGCATGAGACCATTGCTACATTCCTTTTGATGTGAAGTGAGTTCATTAATCAGAAGCAATGTTGTGCAGAATAAGTTGCAATGAATAAGGCATTTTATAAGTCCATGAGTAGTGGTGCCAGCAGAAACATTATAGGCAGGGAAGGCAAATCCATATCCAGAATCTATGTTCCTTCTAGTGAAATTCCTTCTATAATGGAAAAGCTTCAATGTAATCAACCAATCACTAGGCAGCTGTCTTGTACCCTCCAAGGAAGGGCATCATGTAGGAAGCCTTAGTGAGACTGTGTTCCCCAGCCCATGCAGAGCCTCTATTCTGGGCAACATGACCACTTAGCACCTGGATCCATTGAAAAAGCACCAGGGATATTAAGAGAGTGAATACAACCAGGTGTGGTGGCATACACCTTTAATCTGAGCAAGTGGGCAGACTGAAACAAGAGGATCACAAGTTCTAGGCCAGCCTCAGCAACTGAGAAAGACCCTATCTCAAAAAATAAAAATAAATAAATAAAAAGGGCAGAAGATATAGCTCTGTAGTAAAGCTCTCCTAGGGTTCAATGCCTAGTACACACACACTCACACACACACGCACACACACACGCACATAAGAGAGAGAGAGAGGGAGAGAGAGGGAGAGGGAGAGAGAGAGAGAGACTATTCACTTAATTAAAGTTCAAATGATGCCTTTTGGTAAGAGTTGCATAGGACACAAATATATTCCCACTCTGTTGCCCATTCTGAAAAGCCCATCCACATACCTCTTTTGTACAGCACGCATCAATTTTTTAATCTTGTCCTTTTTGACTTCCTGGCCATGTAGCTCATACGTTAGTAATAATCATAAATCAGTGCAGATACACACCTCTGACATGCTTCAGTCCAGACTATGTGGATAAATTGTTCTAAATCATGCTCCTTGGGAGAATTTCCCTCTACTACTGGCCTTCAAGGTGTCTCTCATTGATACCACCTGTGGTTGGTGGCAGCATGCCGAACCATTTGTAAACCAGGCCTGAGATTTCCCGCTCCTCAATCAATCAATTGTGAAACTCCTTCCAAGGCAATGGATGTGGACTGAGGAAGAGGTAGGGTCGCTGTTGATAGACCCTTTATGCAATTATTTGCATTTCATTTCTGCTTATGTCCTAGATCTTTTTTTTTTTAAGACAGAGGGAGAGAGAGAAAAAGAAAGAGACAATTTTGTTTAGTTTTTTCGTTTGGCTTTCGTTGCTCAGACACTTTGCTGTGTATGTGGTGCTGAGGTATGAACTTGCGCCCCTGCGCATGCCAGCCAAGCACTGGAACCCCTGAGCCACCGCTCCAGCCCCTCGTCCTAGATCTTATCTGCCATTTTCATGGGATGATAGATTGCTTCCAGGCACATGCAATCTTATGGCTTGGTCCAGATAACTCCCATTTCAGAAAGGGAAGTTCAATTAGTGTGGTCACTTGATTTGATATCCCATAGTCAGGCCTTCAGTCTCTAACCAATGCAAAATAAGAAGGCATGAACTTATTTCAAAAGAATAATTATCTGGGGCTGTGGTGTGGCTCAGTGGCAGAGCGCTTGTCTAGCATGCCTGAGGCCTGGGTTCAATCTCGGGCAACTCAAAAACAACAATGAAAGAGTAGTTATCTGTAGACGAGGGCATAGATTTGCTCGAAAGCCTTAGCAGGCTACACTATGATTTCCTTTGGTGCAAGAATATCTGTTTATGATGTAATAAGTGAAAATTTTGTGTGCATGGTTGTCACCATTCTCACTAGTTTATTTTTATTCTCATTAGTGGTTAATATTTTCATGTTAGGAATCTTCTGTTGGGTGCCCTACTTCCAGGTACCCCTCTGCCTTGCAGAGTCACTGCTCTCCTTCCTTAAATAAATCCTACTCCTTTTATTCAAAAAAATAAAAAGGATCTTTTGTTAAAACTTTATTCTTAGTTGGGCGAGGTGATGCCTGTAATCCGAGCAGCTTGGGAGGCTGAGGCAGCAGGATTGCAAGTTCAAAGCCAGCCTCAGCAACTTAACAAGGTCCTAAGCAACTTATGGAGACCCTGCCTCAAAATAAAATATAAAAAGGGCTGGAGATTTGGCTCAGCTGTTAAGCACCCCAGGGTTCAATCCTTGGTACAAAACAAAAACAAAACAAAAAAATACCCAAAACCAGCTATGTTCTTTTATCTTCTGGTCTTGGTCAAAATTCTGTTTTGATGTCTATTATTCTCACTACTTTATGTCAATTCTTCTTTGAATTTTACTCCTCTTTCCTTTTTCAATTGATTTTTTCCATGTTTTCCTCATTTTTGTTGGTTTTCTATATGACCCAGCGTCTTCTCCTTAGGATTCCTATTCCTCATTCTCGCCCCTACTTTTATTGCTGCATTTTCTTCTCTTTTCCCTTTTTTCTTTTTCTTTTCCTTTTTCTTTTTTTGAGAGAGAATCAATTTTATTTATTTTTCCTCTGGTTTTTGGTTTTCCGGTACTTAGTTGCTGGAGTTTGAACCCGGGTCATGTGCTCTACCACTGAGCCACTGCTCAGCCCTCTCTGCATTTTCTTTTCTTCTTTTAAAAAAGAGAGAAGCAATTTTTATTTAGTTTTTCATGTGAATTTCATTCCTCGGGCACTCCGTTGTACACGTGGTGCTGGGGTTTGAACTCGCCTACTTGAGCATGCCAAGCAAGCGCCGTAACCACTGAGCCACGGCTCCACCCCTCTGTATTTTCTTATTCATTACATTTTATTTTTACTAGCTTGTATTAGTGCTATTTAAAATGTTTAACACAGGGGCTGGACTGGTGGCTCAGTGGTTACAGCACTTGCCTGGCATGCGCGAGTAGGTGAGTTCAAACCCCAGCACCATGTACACAAGGAAGTCTCAGAGCTAAGAAAGTCACATGAAAAACTAAATAAAACTGATTCTCTCTATAAAATGTTTAACACGTGCCTTGGGAATAAAATTTTCATATTTATTCTTGTATAGTTACAGGATTTCAGTGGGAAACATGTCAATGAAAAAACTTACTTAGTATATGTGAATATGTGATATTCAATTTCTCTCAAATCAGAGAGGGTTTCAAAATGAGAAATTCTCAGTTCTCTGTAGTTATACTGCATCACCAACTCTCCTGTGCCCTGGTGAATCTGCATCTTTAGATATTACAGAGTTTAGGGACAGCAATTCTATGTGCAAACCCCACAGCCAAAAAGGCCAATGGTGGTGTATTTCTTACTTAAAAAACAAAAACAAAACAAAAAACTTCAGCATTTTAATAAACTCTCGTTACAAAGAGTTAATCCCTAATCATATATTAAGTGGTTTTATAAGTTTCCAGTAAAAAAAATACAAATATTGTAGATACACTTAGAATCCCTACTAAGGTCAAATATATTTTAAACATTGTTATATGAGTGTGTTTGACCCAGAAATATCTACTGTAACATATAAGAAAACTTTGTAAGGACCTAAAATCTCTCTGCAAATAAATAGCACAAACACACCAGCAATATCAAATTTCTAGTATGAAAAATACTTCCCTGAGACACAATCTTTAAGAGTGATATTTAAGGAGAAATTTCAATCTGTTGTCATAAATATTTTCATAAGAAAAAGATTGAACTAATACCAGTTTTTGCAGTAACATAAATTAAACTCCAATGATTCCTACAATAATTTCTTGCAAGAAATACATTGCCATTCAAATAATACATTTCATTAGTATATTATATTCTAGAAGCAAACACATTTTATCACACAAGTAACATACTCAAGTAAAATTGTACATGTTTTATATAATGATGTCTTATCTTAAATAAATATTAAATAAATAAAACATTTTAATATGAACACATTTTGGCAACAAGTAAAATCCAGAAGGGCATTATCTATAGCTAGATAGACTGGATTAAAAATCTGACTCTAGTAACAGGTACAATGGTACATGCCCATGGTATTCAGGAGGCTGAGGCATGATGATTGCAAGTTCAAGGCCAGCCTCTGCAATTTAGAGATACCCTGTCTCACAATAAAAAGTAAAAAAAACAAAAACAAAAAAAGGCTGGGCTGGGTAGAGCACCCCTAGGCTCAATTCCAAATGTCAGAAAAAAAAATTCTGACTCTGAAAATTACTAGCTGTGTAATCTTGTGCAATTGCTTAACATGTGTTTCAGCTTTCACATCTATAAAACCGGGTTCATAACAGTACACATTTATAGGATTGTTATGAGGATTAAATCAATTAGTCATCAGAAAATGCCTAGCACTCGTAAATAATATTTAAGTGCCAGGGTTTTTTCCGAGGTAGCTCAGCAAAATGGCTAGAGCCAGACAGTATTTTGCCTTTCTTTCTTTCTTTCTTTCTTGCTTTCTTTCTTTGTTTCAGTATGAGAGAGAAAGAGAGAATCAATGTTATTTAGTTTTTCTTGTGGCTTTCGTTGCTCCAACACACTTTGTTGTGTACGTGTGCTGGGGTTCAAACCCTCATACTTGTGCATGCCAGGCAAGCACTGCAACCGATCCAGCCCTACTGACAGCATTTTTAATCCCACCTCCACCATTTTACTATCTGAATAATATTGAACAATTTACTCAACCTTCTTGTACCACAGTTTCCCCACCTATAAAGTGGGAATGATAATAGTTCATGCCTCTTAGAATTATTACTATGTCTAGTACACATGAAGTTCTGTACAATGTTTGTTTTCACCAGCAGTCCTTCCTTGCTCACCTGAGTGCCTTTGGGGTTTGAAAAAGGCATTGCATTTTATTTCCCTGAGTCATGAAAGCCCAAACAGTTTAGTGGAATTATTAGATAGTGCATTCTTTCCTACTCACCGAATACTCACATGGATTAGCCAACTATCAGGATTTCTTCTGCCTAGGGTTCCCTGTTTCCGCTACCAAGCAACTAGAAGTTTACAGATAAAAGCAAAACAAAACAACTATATGCCAGGCCTGGTGGTGCATGCCTGTAATCCCAATGACTTGGAAAGCTGAGGCATGAGGATTGAAATTTCAAGACCAGCCTCAGCAATTTAGCGAGACCCTGTCTAAATAAAATTTTTAAAATGTTAAAGGTAAAATCTTAATGTAGTTTTAATTTACATTTCTCTGATCAAAACTACATTAAAATTTCACCTCACTCCAGTCAGATTGGCAAAAGTAAAGAATATAAACAATAACAGATGCTGGAGGGGTTATGGGGAGATTGGAACACTAGCACACTGTTGGTGGAACTGCAGACTAGTATAGCTGCTCTGGAAAGCAGTGTGGAGAATCCTCAAAAAATTAGGGATGTACCCAGCATATGATCCATCTATCCCTTTTCTAGGTATTTTTCCAGAGGAGTTAGAATCAGCACATTATAGTGACACAGCAAAATCTGTTCATAGCAGCTCAATTTACAATGGCTAAATCATGGAACCAAACCAGATACCCCTCACTGGATGAATGGATCCAAAAACTGTGAGATATATATATATATCATGGAGTTATCTATATACCATGGAGTTCTACTCAGCAATTAGAAACAATGATATTGCAGCCTTTGAAGGTAAATGGATGGCGATGGAATAAATTATGCTCAGCAAAATTAGCCAAATCCAGAGACTCAAGGGTCAATGTCTTCACTCATCTGTGGAGGCTGGATGTTAAAGGTAGTCAACCTCATGTATTAGACTCAGCAAAAGAGTAGCAACAGACAATCTAGGGCAATCATAGATATGTTTCGGGAAGGAGGCGGGAGAGGGCAGACAGATGGAGAAGGGGAAAGGGAGAGAGAATAGAGAGGGATCTGGGGGTAAATCTGATTTAAGAATATATGCAGGACTAAAGCGGTGGCTGGGCGATTATGGCGCTTGCCCGGCATGCACGAGTACATGGGTTCAAATCCCAGCACCCATGTACACAGCTAAGTGTCAGAGCAATGAAAGCCATGTGAAAAACTCAATAAAAATTGATTCTCTCTGTCTCTCTCTCTCTCTCACTGTCCTTATTTTTTTTAAAAGAATATATGCATATCATAGTGTTACTTTGGATGCATTTTTTATTGATCAATAACTAAATTTCTTAATTAAAAAAAACAAAGTTCACAAAAAAAATGTTAAAGGGATGGGATTATAGTTCAGTAACAGAGTACCTTTAGGTTCAATCCCCAGTATGGCAAAAACAAAAGAAAGGATAGGAGAAAGGGGAAAGGGGGAGAGGGAGGGAGGGGGAAGGTAGGGGAAGAAAAGGGAAGAGGAGGAGGAGAAAAAGAAGAAAAGTTTATTCTCAAAAATCTCTCATATTGGGGAGGGAGTGGTGGCTCAGCAGTTAGAACGCTTGCCTGGCATGTGTGAGGATCCAGGTTCGAACCCAGACTAAGTAAAATTGATTCTTTCTCTCTCTCTCTCTCTCCCCCTCTCTCCCTTTCTCTCTTTAAAAAACAAATAAACAAAAACTCTCATGTTCTATCCAGTTTTAAAATCCTAAAATTCTAACCTTCTGTCTACATGATTCATGGTCTTTGGGTGTGGTATGGCCCGAGAGACAGAAAGAGATAGAATCTTAGTTTCTATTTGAATTAAGGCCATAGTTACCAACCTTGTTGGTGCCAGCTGACTAAACTGTAGGTCTCAACAAATCATATAATTTCTTATTATGGGGGAAAAAAGGACTAAAACAAAACAAATTGTGGTCTTTATGAATATATGTATTTCTAGGACTGAATTGTTATAAAACTTCTGAATCACTTTGAAATAACAAAACTTTATAGGTTTGAAAGTGTCTAAAATCTTTACAGTCAAGCATAAAATTTAAGTTTAAATGAGGAAATATATATGTATCTCAAAGTTACCATATTTTGTAGAGTTACTATATTTTACAAATGCAAGATGTGATCATTTATAAAATTAATCCAGTCTTAGTTTAACAGAGAAGCTTTATTATAATAATTTGTAGAGATGAGAATCTCTGGTTACTTAAGTATGTAGAAGTCCTTGATTCCAAACTGACATCAAAGCATTTCTAGTTGATAAGATTCAAGTAAGATTTCATGTATATGAAATCATGCCAGTTGCTAGGAGGATAAGCAGCTTTACTTTGATGGTTTTAAATTTCCACATTTGCTTTCAGCTCCTCTGCCAGAGGCACATACTCCCTGCTCTGCCCCCCAATAAATTTCTATGATATTTTTAATAGCAAAGCACTTCTTTCACTGTCTTTTTATTTTTACTTTTATCAGATAGTCAAGTGACTAATCTGTTGGCAAACTTGGTTCATCAATTATTATGGCTCCTAGTATATCATGCAGAGGTAATTCTATGGTATTTAAAATATGACTTGGGTTTATCTTTGTAGCAATATAGGGATCCATTTATAATTTGGATATGTGTGTGTGTGTGTGTGTGTGTATATATATATATATATTTATATATATATATATAAATATATATATATATATTTTTTTTTTGGTACCAGGGACTGAATACAGAGGCATTTAACTATCGAGCCACATGCTCAGTTCTAGTTATTTTTTTTTTAATTATTTTATTTTGAGACAAGGGTCTTACTAACTAAGTTGCTTAGGGCCTTGCTAAGTTGCTGAGGCCGGCTTTCAAGTTGTAATCCCCCTTCCTCAGCCTTCCATGTTACTGGGATTATTGGCATTTACCACCACACCCAGCTACAAAGCACATATGAAAGACAATTTTTGGTGAAAAAACACATTTTCAAGCTTGGCATACTGTTTACAACATAAATACATCTCTTCACCTCCTCTACAGCATCTGCCCTGATAAGTTTCTTTCTTTTCTTTCCTTCTTTTTTTTTTTTTTTTTGAGAGAGGGACAGTAAGAGAGAGAGAGAAAAAGAATCAATTTTATTTAATTTTTCATGTGGCTCTTGTTGCTCCAAGACTTCATTGTGTATGTGGTGCTGGGGTTTGAACTCAGGTCCTCCAGCATGTCAGGCAAGCACCTCAACCACTCTAGCCCCTTGATAAGTTTCTTGATCGTATATTCATTGTTTTACAAATCATCCCTGTTGGTCTCCAGGACTATTATTAACTCAGCTTTCAATGTCATATATGTGGTTTTTAAAAATTATATGCCAATTCAATACAGTAAAATCCACTAATCTATGAATTTTGACTAATGCATGCAGTCATGTAATCACCACCACATTCAAAATACAGAACAGTTTCACTGCCCAAAAACCTTTCCTCATGCTGTTTCTTTGCGCTCAATTCTTCCCTGAGCTTTAACCACTGGCAGATACAGATCTATTCCCCAAAGCCTGGAGTTGCCTTTTCCGGAATGTCACACAAATGGAATCATAGAGAATGCATTGCTTTTCAACTTTTGAATTATTCTTTCACTTGAGGAATTTGAGATTCCTCAGCATTGTTTCTTCTGTCAATAATTTGTTCACCTTTTTTGCTGAGTCATAATCCACTAGGTGTATGTCCCCCCGCTGGTTGGTTATTTGTTCCCCTGTACAAGGACATTTGGGTTGTTTCCAGGGCTTTGATGATTATGGAGAGAGCTGCAATAAATATTTGTATGCAGGGTTTTGGGTAAATATAAGGTTTCATTTCTCTCATGTAAACACTTTAGAGTGGGATTGCTGAGTCACATGGTATTTTATGTTGAGGTTTATCAAACTTTTCCACAAATCGACTGTACCATTTTGCATTCCCATCAGCTATATATGGGAGTTCCAGATGTTCCAAACGTTAATGGACGTTTGGTATTATCAGTCTTTTTTTTTTTTTTTGATAGTCATTCATGTGGGTATGTAGCAGCATCTTATTGTGGTATCTAATTTGTATTTTCTTTCTCTCTTTCTCCCTTTTTTCCTTTTTCCTTCCTTCCTTCTCTCCCTCCTTCCTTCCTATTGAACCCACAGTTACTTTACTATTGAACTACATCCTCAGTCCATTTTGTTTTTCATTTTAAGACAAGGTCTTACTAACTTGCTGACCTGAAACTTGTGATCCTCCTGCTTCAGCCTCCTGAGTCTCTGAAATTATAGGTATAGGCCACCACATCCATCTAATTTGTATCTTCTTTATGCTAAACTCTGTTGAGCATTTATTCATGGACTTATTAGTCATTTGTGTATCTTCTTTGGTAAGGCATCTATTCAATACATTTCTTACCTAAAAATATTGGGTTATTTATCTTCTTATCATTAAGGATTTTAAAAATTGAGATAAATACACCTAATATTTAACTTTTTACCCATTTGTATGTATACAATTCAGTGGCATTGAATACATTCATGATGTCATATAGCCATCACCATTATCTGCATCAGCTTTTTCATCATCTGCATCCATGATCTGTACTCATTAAATATTAACACCTTCTTCCCAGTCTCTGGTAACCTCTACTCTACTTTGTATCTCCATTAATTTTCCTGTTCTAGGTACCTCATAAATGGAATCATGCGATATTTATCCTTCTATGTTTGGTTCATTTCACTGAGCACACTGAAGTTCATCCATTTGAAGTTTACATCAAAATTACATTCGTTTTTATGGCTAAATGATATCTTACTAGTAGCTAATTATTGATTTTATTTTTAAGAAAGAGAGAATCACTTTTATTTATTTTATTCATTTGTTTTTTATTTTTCCGACACTTAGTTGTATATGTGATGCTGTGGTTTGAACCTGATCCTCGCTCATGCCAGGCAATGGCTCTACTGCTCAGCCACCTCTTCAGCCCCTAATTATTGATCTCAAGAGCTCTTTTACAGGGCTGGAGAGAGGCTCAGTGACAGGGCACTTGCCTGGCATATGCTTGCCTGGCACATGAGAGGTCCTTGGTTTTAATCCCCAGCAGCACATACACAAATAATTAATGGAAAAACAAAAGATGAAAAAAATTCTCTCTCTCTCTCTAAATATTTTTTCCCAGATTGTTGCTTGTTCTTTTATTTTCTTTGAGGTTTTTTCAAAGGGAAATTAAAGGGCAGAGTGCTTATTTAGCATCCTTGAGACCCTGCCTATCCCTAGTTCTGTGGTGGGGGAGAGAATAAATTTTTTTATAAATTTTAATTTTCATGAAGTCCAGGGTATCAGTTTTTCCTTTTCAGGAATGTGGCTTTGATGCAATATTTAAGAACTCTGTTTAACCCAAACACATAAAAAATTTTCTCTCATGTGTTTTAAAATTTTATCTGTAAAACTTTAAGCAAATTTTTAGATGAAGTTTCAGGTATGGATTGGGTTTAGGTTTTATGTGTGTATTCCATTGTTCCAGTACAGTTTGTTGAAAATACTATTTTTCTCCATTGAATTGCTTTTGCACCATTGTCAGAAGTAAATTGACCATATTTTGGTCAATTGATTTTGACATATTTTAGAGGGTTTATTGCTTTACTCCCTGATATTCCATTGATCTGTGTGTCTGTCATTTGGCCAAAACCACACTGTCTTGATTACTGGAGATTTATAGTAAATGTTGAAATCAGACAGTATGTCTTTCAACTTTCTCCTTCTTCAAAATTGTTTGAGTTATCCTAGTTCCTTTACCTTTGCAAATATATTCTATAAATGGCTTGTTGGTATCTATCATAAGTCCTGCTGAAATTTTGATTGAGATTGGAGTGAATCAACTTCAATCAACTTGGTGAGATGTGACATCCAATGTTTCTGATTCTGAAACAAATCCTTTACTTCTACTGAATAAAAATTGTGTTGTCTAATCTTGGCTAATTTGATTGGAAATGAAGTTCTTATTATTCCATTTGATTTGTTTGCAGTGATTTTATGTTGCAATGGATTACTTTCTACTATTAAGTTTCAGTGAATGGGCTGGAGCAGTGGCTCAGCAGTATTGCACTTGCCTGGCACACATGAAGACCCCAGCTGAAACCCCAGAACCACATACACAACTGTCAGAGCAATGAAAACAAAATGAAAAATTAAATAAAACTGATTTTCTCTCTTTCTGCTACTCTCCCTCGCTCTCTCTCTTAAAAAAAAAGTTTCAGTGATATGAAGTTTATCAGTAGTTATTATTATTATTATTATTAAAATGATGATTGGTTTTCTTTGATTTTTCTTTCTTTTGCTCTATTTCAGACACTGAGGAAAAAAAAAAACAATTAGGGCCAGAGCAGTGGCTCAGTGGTTTCAGCGCTTTCTTGGCAGGTTCAAATCAAACCCCAACACCATGTACACAACGCAGTGTCAGAGCAACAAAAGCCACATGAAAAACTAAATAAAATTGACTCTCTCTTTCTCTCTCTCACTGACCCTCTTCTCTCTAGAAGAAGAAGAAGAAGAAGAAAAAGAAGAAGAAGAAGAAGAAGAAGAGTTGAAAGAACCTCAAAACTTGTTTGTGGACAGTTATATGAAGGTCTCAAATTACATTGAGAGATGAGCATTCTTCCAATTAATACATCCTTCTGCCTCCTTCCCTTTCAGCCACTCAGTGAAAGAACATGTTAGAGCCATGTCATTCCCATCTGGACAGACCTTTCTTTTTTTCATTTATTTATTTATTGTTAAAGATAAAGAAAGAGGGCTGGATCAATGGCTCAGTGGTTATGCCCTTTCCTCGCATGTGCAAGGACACAGGTTGTACCCCAGCACCATGTACACAATGAAGTGGCAGAGCAATGAAGTCCATATGAAAAACTAAATAAAAGTTGATTCTTTCTCTCTCACTGTCCCTCTCTCTGTCTTTGGAGAAAAAAAAAAGAATGCTAGAGGGAAAGACAGAAAGAATCAATTTTATTTATTTTGTCATCAAGCCCTTGTTTCTCCAAAACTTAAGCTGTGTATGTGGTGCTAGAGTTTGAACCCGGGTCCTCACACATGCCAGGCAAGCTCTCCAACCATTGAGCCACCACTCCAGCCCCAGATGGATCTTTCTTAAGGAACTGGCACCATGGACCATGGAAAAGCAAAGGACTCTTAACAGTGATGAAGACATCCCCATCTGTTCTGTCACCATCTGAAGTGTTAGCCTGCTGGTCTGAATCTCAAAGTTAATTAGTCCTAACATTTGATCCATCTCTGTCACCCTCACCACCTTCATAATTGCAAACCACGATCCACCTCCTCTATTAACATTTACATTCTATTCTTTTAAAATGTTGCTGTTGTGAAAGACTTGATCTCGAGACCTCAATCCTTCGCCAACCAGAACCCAGAAGGTTAAGTCGACACCTGCAGGGGTCGGGCATGCTCAGGGATAACTGAGAGACCTTCCAGGCGCTTGCTTTCTTTCATCTAAATTGGTTTGGAACAAGAAGTGAGAGGACAGGACGGTGAAAAGACTGAGAAGAAGGCGGACACTAAGGAGAGGAAACCAGGACCTAAGAGAGCTGATGCCGTTGGTACAGTTAAAAAGGTTAAAGCTAAGGCTAAGAAGCCCAAGAAAGGGAAGCCCCGCTGCAGCCCAAATCCCGTCCTGGTTGGAGGAGTTGGCAGATACTCCCAATCTGCTATGTATTCCCCAAAGGCCATGTACAAGAGGAAGTGCTCAGCTGCTAAACCCAAGGTGGAAAAGAAAAAAAAAAGGAGAAGGTTCTTGCTACAGTCACAAAACCAGTTGGTGGACACAAGAATGGTGGTACCAGGGTGGTTAAGCTTCATAAAATGCCTAGATATTATCCTACTGAAGAGTCCCACGAAAGCTATTGAGCCACATAGCAAAAAACCCTTCAGTCAGCATGTGAGAAAGCAGCGAGCCAGCCTCACTCCGGGACCATCATCACCATCCTCACTGGGCGTCACAGGCAAGAGAGTGGTTTTCCTGAAGCAGCTGATCGTGGCTTGCTTCTTGTGACTGGGCCTCTTTCCCTCAATCGAGTTCCTCTGCGTAGAACACACCAGAAATTTATTATTGCCACCTCCACAAAGACTGACATTAGCAACATGAAAAATCCCAAAACACCTCACTGATGCTCACTTCAAGAAGAAGAAACTGTGGAAGCCCAGACTGTGGAAGGTGAGATCTTCCACACGGAGAAAGAGAAATATGAGATTACAGAACAGCGCAAGGTTGATCAGAAAGCTGTGGATGCACAAATTTTACCCAAAATCAAAGCTATTCCTCAGCTCCAGGGCTACATGTGATCAGTCTTTGCTCTAACAAATGGAATTTATCCTCACAAATAGGTGTTCTAAATCTCTTTTTTTAAAAATTTTTTTATCTGGCCTTTATTTTTATTTTTTTTTATTTTTATTCTATAACATGGTCTTACAATTAAGAGGGGTTCATCTTCAAACAATCAAGAACAAAAGTGTAATGACAGAACAAGCTAATACTGGTGCCGGACCATGGTTTCCCCACTTTGGGTTCCCCAAGTTTCCATGTTTCACTCTACTTAAACCCCAAGTTAATTGTCTAAGTTTCTTACCAAGAATCTAATTAAATAACTGATAGATAAAATAAAAATAAAATGTTGCTGTCATACTCCTCCTTTTTACAGTTGATCCTCTTTATCTGTAGGCTCCAAATCTTTAGATTCAACCAACTGTGGATCAAAACTACTTGGAAAGCAGGCCTTTAAATCTAGTGACTTCAGAGGCTGAGGATCGCAGGATGGAGGCCCTCCAGGGCAATTTAGGAACACCCTGTCTCAAAACAAAACAAAATAAAAAGGGTCTGGAAATATAGCTCAGTGGTAGAAGCACCCCTGGGTTCAAACTCCAGACTGAAAAACAGAAATAAGGAAAAAAAAATGTGCTTGTTCTGAACACGTACAGACTTTTTTTCTTGTCATCATTCCCTAAACAACACAGTATAATAACTATTTACATAGCATTTACAACATGTTAGGTACTATAAGTAATCTAGAGATGATTTGAAGTATACAGAAGACAACAAATCCCAACATTATGTACAACTTTAGTGCACCAATAAAAAAGATGGAAAAAGGGACTGGAGTGGTGGTTCAGTGGTTACAGCACTTGCCTGGCATGCCGAAGGACCCAGGTTGGAACCCCAGCACCACATACACAATTAAGTGTTGAAGAAGCAAAAACTAAATATAAAATTAAATAAATTAATTCTCTCTCTCTCTCTTTTTCTTCAAAGAAAGAGGGGACAGTGAGAGAGAGAAAGAGAGAAACAATCTTTATTTAGTTTTTCATGTGACTTTCATTCCTCGGACATTTCACTGTGCACAGGATGCTGGGACTTAGAACTTCCGTACTCGTGTGTGCCAGGCAAGCACCGAAACCATTGAGCCACTGCTCCAGCCCCTCCCTCTCTCTCTTTAAAAAAAAGAAATTTAAAGGGGTTGGAGTGGTGGCTCAGCAGTTACCACGCTTGCCTGGCATGTGTGAGTATGCAGGTTCAAACCCCAGCACCATATACACAACAAAGTGTCAGAGCAATGAAAGCCACTAAATAAAATTTGATTCTCTCTTTCTCTCTCTCTCACTGTCCCTCTCTCTTAAAAAAAAATGAAAGAAAAAGATGGAAAAAGTGAAAAAAGGAAAATAGAAAAAAATGTATAGATACAAATGTTAGATACAGATACAGACTGAGTATCCCTAATCAGAACTTTTTTTTTTTTTTAAGAGAGAGGGACAGTGAGAGAGACAGAGAAAGAGAGAAACAACTTTATTGAGTTTTTCACATGGCCTTAGTTACTCTAACACTCAGTTGTGTAATTGGTGCTGGGGTTTCAACCCGGGTCCTCGGGTCCTCGTGCTTGCCAGGCAAGTGTCGAAACCGCTGAGCCACTGCTCCAGCCCCCTAATCAGAACTTTTGAAACTTGAAATGCTCCAAAATCTGAAAGTTTGAGTACAGACATGATGCCACAAGTGGAAAATTCCACACCTGATCTCATGACAGGTCACAGTCAAAACACAGGCACACTAAGAATATTAGATGAAATATCCTCAGAGATATTGAGGAATGAGTTTACTTTCTCCCCAGTAATTCACTTTCCTGCTGGAAGTTATCCATCTACTCCAAACCTTTAACTATGACTTTTGGAGCACACCTCACAAACAAATCCTTTTCTCAAGAACATTTCATTTCCTGTAAAGTGTTTTCCTCTTTGAAATGCCTGTGAAAGTCAGACATGGTGGTGCATGTCTGTAATCCAAGCAACTTTGGAGGCTGAGGCAGGAGGATCCCAAGTTCAAGGTCAGACTCAGCAATTTAGCAAGACTTTGTCTCAAAATAAAAAATAAAAAGGGCTGGGGATGTGGCTCAGTGGTATAAAGCAACCGTAGGTTCAGTCCTTAATACAAAAATAAATAAATAATAAATAAATAATTAGAATTGCCTGCTAGAAAGCCTAAAGTCACCTTTTTCCTTCACTTCTTGCTGTCCATAAGAAGAACTTGATGACTGGCATTACAGAAGTCATCTTGGTACCACGAAAGCCACAGGCCAAGAATGGCATCACAGGAAGTAAGCAGGATCCTTCCCTGATGATCTCAGAAAGCCACAATACCACTCCTGAAATGCTTATTCTCAGACTTTTTATTTCATAAGATCAATAAATTCAGGGCTGGAGCGGTGGCTCGGTGGTTATGGTGCTTGCCCAGCATGCGCAAGTACACGGGTTCAAACCACAGCACCACGTACACAACTAAGTGTCAGAGCAAAGAAAGCCATGTGAGAAACTCAAAAAAATTGATTCTCTCTCTCTCTCCCTCTCTCACTGTTCTTCTTTCTCTAAAAAAAAAAGAAAAAGAAAAAGAAAGAAAGAAAGAAAAAAAAGAAAGAAGTGACTATATCAACTCTGACACAAAGCTGAGTGCATGGCTATCAGGGACAAGGTGTGGAACCCTTGGGATGAATGTCATTCAAGGGTCATTTTAAAAGTACTGCAAGCTGCTGGATGCAGTGGTGGATTCCTGTAATTACAATGTCTCTGGGAAATGAGGCTAGAGGGTCACAAGTTCAATTCCAGCCGGGCCAATTTGACAAGGCCTGGTCTCAAAATAAAAAATAAAAAGGTCTGGGGATGTAGCTCAGTGGTAGAGCAGTCCAGGGTTCAATTCCCAACACTCCCAATCCCCCCCCTCACCAAGCACTGTAGCCTGATAGGGCTTCTGCCAAAGTTAAAGGAGACTGCTGCCCACCCCAAGGGAGGGTCTATTTGAGTGGAGTAAGAATCAACAGAAGAAAAATGAGTCATCATGGCACATTTGGTTGGATAAACAAACTAAGAACATGAACCAACAAACCACAGGGGACTGACGCAGTGGCTCAGTGGTTGGAGAGCTTGCATGGCATGCACAAAGACCTGGGTTCAAACCCCATGTACACAACTAAATGTCAGAGAAACAAAAGCCACATGAAAACATAAATAAAATTGTTTCTCTCTCCCTCTTTAAAACAAACAAACAAACAAATACCCATGAGGCCCAGAGAGCATGAGGTCATAACAATATCAGTCAGATAAGAACTTTCTGTCTCCCCTATCCTTTCCTGCCTCCTGATGCCACAGCCCTCTAGGGGCCCAGAAGTTATGAGCATCAAGCTGAGGAAGTAGAAACAGAGAAACCATCTCTCCTCTTCCACATATAGGGAGGTCTGCCTGAAGTAGGTTCTAACTGCAGGAAAGGAGAGGATTTCATTCTAAATCCATTTTACATTGTGATTTTTTTAAAGAGAGAGAGGAGGAGGAGAGAAGAAAATCAATTTTATTTAGTTTTTCTTCTGGCTTTCATTGCTTGACACTTCGTTATGCACGTGGTGTGAGGTTCGATCCCACATCCTCATACCACCGCTCCAGCCCTACACTGTGATTCCTTTTTTTTTTTTTAAGAAAGAGGGACAGTGAGAGAGACAGAGAAAGAGAGAAATAACTTAATTTAGTTTTTCACATGGCCTTAGTTGCTCCAACACTTAGTTTTGTACGTGGTGCTGGGGTTTGAACCTGGGTCCTCGTGCTTGCCAGGCAAGCACCGAAACCGCTGAGCCACCACTCCAGCCCTACACTGTGATTCTTAAAAAGAACTTGTCACACTAATTTTCACATTCAGACTATGTTTTGTGACCACTCCCCAAGAGGTCCTCTACCACTAAGCCACACCTCCATCCATTTTTTTTAAGAGGGGGGCAGTGAGAGAGAAAGAATCAATTTTATTTTTATTTAGATTTTCATGTGGCTTTCGTTGCTCTGACACTTTGTTGTGTACATGGTGTTGAGGTTTGAACACACATTCTCACACATTCCAAGGAAGTGCTGGAACCACTGAGCCACCACACCAGCCCGTCCCCATTCTTCTTTATTTTGAGACAGGGCTACTGTCAGATTGGCCAGGCTGTCTTAAACTTGTGATCCTCCTGCCTCTGCCTCTCAAGTAACCAAGATTACAGGCCTGTACCACTCCACCGAGCTGTATTTTGTGACCTAAAGTGAATGAATGTTTGTTTTCTGAGACAATCATAAAGAGTCATGGGGGCCAGGCACAGTGGCATGCCCCTGTAATCCCAGCTACTCAGGAGGCTGAGGCAGAAAGATTAAAATTTCAAAGACTGCCTGGACAATTTAGTGAGATCCCATCTCAAAATAAAGATTACTCTAGGTGTGGTGGCACACACCTGTAATGTCAGTGACATGGGGCGTGGATGGCTCTGAGGCAGGAGGATCACAAGTTGGACGCCAGCCTTAGCAATTTAGTGAGACTGTCTCAAAAAATAAAAAGAGCTGGGGATGTAGCACCCATGAGTTCAATCTCAAGTACTGGGGGTGTGCGGAACCAATTTAAAAAAGACTAAGAAAATTTAGGGATGTACTGAATTGAATCTCCAGTACAAAGAGAGGGTGGGTGGGGAGAAAGTCATGGGGGCCTCCTGGAACTCTCAAGGGACCAGCAAATCTACTTCCCTCACTTAATAAAGGCACAGTGGTCAATTGCATAAAATTAGTTCATTAATTCCAACACTTAGGTTGGGCTTATTAAATGATATGGTTATAATTCTTACATCTGTTCTGTTATTTCTAGGGATTTCAAATGGAGGAAGATGGTGGAGTGTTTGAATAATCCAATATTTTTGTCTTTGAAATCTTACATTCTTTTGTTCTGGTTTTTGACAATAACTTTCTGTTTTTCCAATACTCTTACTTACTCTTCCCCATTTTCACTTCTAGCCACCAGCCTATCAAACCTTCTATTTTTTTCCCAGCTTGAATTCTCTTTCCTTCCCATCCAAAACACCTCAGTCCCTTATTTCAACATACTAGACCATTTCCAGAACTTAGCCTGTTGCTGCATCTCATCCTTACACTAATTCTGCTATCTGCTTTTTCCAGTTTTATGCACAGGCTGCTGAGAAATACTGAAGAAAAATCACTTACATCCACAGCTAGCACATTACTGGTCTCCAAACTCAGCTGGGCTTCTAGTGCCTCTTTGAAAAACATCTATGTATTTTCTCAGGTCTTTTCCCTCTTTCACTCACTTTAGTAGCTACTGTAATTCGTTGCCACTCATTTTAAGCTTTATAAATTCACATTTCATAGAAAATATTAAAGCAGTATTTGTGACCAAGTTGTGTCCTTCTCAACTCCATCTACAAATTTCCTTCCCTATTCCCTCTAGTTCCAGGTAAAACTTATCTTTCTCTTAGCTGAACCTGTTCTGTTTACCTATGCTCTGGGTCCCTGCATATGAGGCATTAGGGCCTTTAGTTAAAATGAAAGTTTTGATTCAGTAGTTCTGGGTGGGACCTGACACTACATTTGTAACACGTGATGCTGATGCCACTAGCCCACAGAATACACTTGGAGTAGAAAGGTTGTTTGGTATCCTCTCATCTCCTTTTGCTCTCCCAATTACCATTTCTTTATGATTTTCAAACTCTCTTTACTGGCTCTTCAAAATTCTTTGATCAAAAAAAGTCTGGGGGTAAGGATTCATGCCTGTTATCCCAGCTACTTGAGAGGCTGAAGCAGGAGGAATTGCAAGTTCAAGTCTAGCCTGGGCAATGTAACAAAATCCTGTCTCAAAATAAAAATCTAAAAAAGGGCTAGAACTGTAGCCAAGTGGTTGAGCATTTGCCAAGTATGTACTAGATCCTATTTTGATATGCAGTACTATAGCAAAAGTTCCTTTCCAAAATCTTTTCTTTTGAAGTCATCACCCTGTCTCACACCTTGCTTTCTCTGTTTGTTATCCATTGTTGAATTACACATTACCCTAAGGCTTAGCAGCTGAAAACAGCCCTGTCCATGGGCAGTAGCCATCTCAAAGCTTCTCTAGGGGAGGATCCATTTGCAAATTCATTCATCTGCTTGTTGGCAGGATTCAGTTGAACTGAGGGCCTCAGTACCCTATTGGCTATAAGTCTCCATTGCATCAATTATTTGCCATGTGGTTCTTTCTCTAGGACACTACACAATATGGCAACTGGCTTCCATCAGAGTGAGCAGAGAGAAAGCAAGAAAGGACAAGCGAGATGGAATCCAGTCTTTCTGTAACCCAATCCTGGAAGTGACATTCTATTTGACTCTAAATCCAGCCCACAGTCAATAAAGGCTAGGTGGCAGGACGACTAGGTGTCATCTTAGAAACTCTCTACAACACCATCATTGTAGCCCCTTGAAAGAATCTACACTTACTCTATTGTGTCAACACTCCAGTCAGATATACAAATTTATTGAGCAAAGCAGATACGCATTCAAGGGAAAACCTTGAGTAATCTTGAGAGACAGGCAGAGATGCCTTTTAGGGTAAAGCAAGAAAGAGACAAGCGAGAATGCTGGCCATCTTGAGAGAACAAAGCTTTTGGGGTAAAGCAAAGGATACATACATATTCAAGGGTGAATGGGGGACATCTCCAGAGAGGGAGACAGCAAATCCTTGGTCTACAGTGTGAATATTCTGAATATTTATAGAAGAACAGTAGCTAGGGGCTGAACTAGAGGTAGAGTCAGGGTACAGTGCAAAATTTTGCACCAGTTTTTCTTGCACTTGCTGGCACATTGCCCTCATGTTACTGTTTGCAGGCAAAAGTGTAGGTCAAGAGCACAGATCAAGGAAGGGGCTAGGTTGCTCATGAATGCTCGTTTTGCACTTCAAAGCTTCATGGGCAGTTGGGCATGGCAGTGGACACCTATAATCCCAGCAACTCTGGAAGATGAGGCAAGAGGATTACAAGTTTGAGGCCAGCCTCAGCAATTTAGCAAGACCAAGACTCTGACTCCAAAATAAAGTAAATAGAGCTGGAGATGTAGCTCAGAGGAAAAGCATCTGTGGACTCCTTCTACTGTAATGAAAAGAAAGAAAGAAAGTATGAAAGAAAGACAGAAAGGGAGGGAAGGGAAGAAAGGAAAAAATAAATGCTTTTGTTTTTTATTTCCTATGTTGTAATTTTTGACGGCAAAATCATGTGAAATCAGCCTATCCACTGGTCTCTCTTACCCCTCCTCCACATAAGTTAGCTAACATGAGAAAAAATATTTAAATAAAAATGTCTCTGATGTTTTTTAAAATGTCAACTAGGTATTTGACCATTTTCCAAAGTGCAGCAAAGATTAAATCCACTGGGCAACCCTATATGCAAGGGATTAATCCTGCCCAAAAGTAAGGAAAACAGTATTCAAAAACACTTTTGGTGACAACTCTCTAGGGGCTGTTCATTAGACCAGATATACATGAAATCAGATACATGAGAACAGCAATAAGCGAATGTGGGTAATCCATTAGAATCAACCAGTTAAAATCAGCCATTAGAGCTTGGAATGGTTTCCACTGAAGGTAAGGTTTGCTTATCTGAAGTCACAGCCAATAATCCGAATGATCCCAAGAATGGTGATAAATATTTTCTACATTTAGAAAGAGCCAATTGGCAGAACCGTTGCAAATAAGCCAGTTCCTGCTCTTGGTAACATGATACAAACTAAGGCTCTGCTGATTTAATACTGGTGGATCATGTGCCTTGAGTTGTTTCTTATTAGCAGAGACAGATTTACACCCACTCTTATGCTTTCTGGCTCAGTGCTTTCGCACCAGACTGAATGTGCCTAAGAGACAGAAGAGTGAGGTTATATTTAGAGAATAAAACCAAGCCAATTGACCCCCTTGAATTTAATTTTAGCCTCTATCAAAAGTCAGGCTTGGAGGGGCTGGAGCAGTGGCTCGGCGGTTACCGAGCTTGACCTGCATGTACGAGTACATGGGTTCAAACCCCAGTACTCACATACACAATTAAGTGTCAGAGCAACGAAAGCCATATGAAAAACTCAGTAAAAATTGATTTTCTCTCTCTCTCTCTCTCATTGTCCTTCTCTCTTAAAAAAAAAAAAAAAAAGTCAGGCTTGGAGCACTATACCTTCAAAACTAATGGAGGAACATCTGCGAGCCTTTATGTTCCAGAACGGAGGCTGCCACGATACACCTTGGTTGGATTCCACAGAGACCTTTTTCCTGATCTCCCTTCATTTGATTTTTTTTTAACTTAAATTGATCTCAATCATAATTTATCTTTTAGGACCCTCTACCTATTCTATTTAACTCTACTGGTTTTTATTGTGTCATTGGGCAACTTGGTTTCTGTCCTTGGCCCATCTCTGATGCTGCATTTGCCTTATTTTGCAAGGTCTCGTTGACGTGATTGTGTCCTCCTCTCCATCTAGTTTCAACTTTTGGTCTGCTTTTAGCTTATCTTTTCCCTGACAGTCTGTAAAGACCTTGATCTATCATGCAACATAAGATATGGACAGATACATTAGATCAGTGTAAGCTGGTTGTATTAGCCCCGGTGTCTTCCTGTCTACTGCAATCGTGTTATTTGTAGGCTTTTTAGTTGAGTCTTGATGACAGCGTTGGCTTATGTGCTTTAAGTAAGAATCTTGTAATGGGGATGGATAGAAAATAACATTTATCCCTTCAGTTCCCATCCTTCATGTTTGTAACATGAATGTTGAATCTTCATGGCTGAAAGTGTTTAATTTACTGAACTAATTCATGCTGAAGTATCCTTTTAGAAATAATTTGGAGTTACTATTTTGCAAAAATGAATGTGAAATGACAACTCTATTAAGAGATAGAAATCCACAAAAGAAAAATCTAACATTTCCCCTCAAGTTATTAATGACACCATGCATACTTCTAGGTAGGTGACTTCTATAATTTTCAATCTGTCTCAGCTAAGAGATAAAACTGTTCATCCCAGCACTGAAAGTCCTGTACCTCTACAAGTTAACATTTTATATATATTTAACCCCTTCAATAATCCCAATATTCAGCATGTAGTATTTTCCCAACTCTTAATGGAGTATTTCATTTCAGAGGCAATGTGTTTGTTGTGAAGATCGAATCAATTGGAATAGGGTCCAGGACACAGTATAGACTTTATTTTTTTTTTAAAGAGAGAGTCAGTGAGAGAGAAAGAGAAAGAATCAATTTTATTTAGTTTTTCATGTGGCCTTCATTGCTCTTACACTTTGTTGTGTACCTGGTGCTGGGGTTTGAACCCGTGTACACGCATGTGCCAGGCAAATGCCATAACCACTGAGCCACTGCTCCAGTCCAGTATAGACCTTTTATTGGTACTGGGGATTGAACCCAGACTTCATACATGCTAGATAAGTATTCTACCACTGAGATGCATCCCCAGACCAGTATAGAATTTTGCTATTATAGTGTATTAAAATCATAATAATGGCTTAGTACCATATTGGTGCTTTAGACAGGAATATTTGAATTTGGTCTTGGGCTTGTTACTCCTATATTTGATAATGTTGAGGGTGCTATCTGCATAGCAGTGGCAAAATAAGACAAAACAATATTTGAATTTTAGCTGTATCTTTGTCCCTAAAACCTAACATAAAGCACAAGAGAGTTGAACCAGAAGGGGAGAATTCTACTTCTTAGGCTGGAAGACAAACATCAATACTCAAAGTAGGCTAAATGATACTTCTGTCTCTCCTTCTTTCCTTATTTCCTTATTTACACTCAAATATTGAAATTCATCATGCCAGTTGTTAGAAATAAAATTATTAAAAATTCTGAGGTGTTCACTCCTGTTAGAGTGGCAAAAATGAAAAAATTCTAACAACAACAGATGCTGGAGGGGATGTGGGAAAAGAGGAACACTGTTACACTGCTGGTGGGACTGCAAACTGGTTCAGCCACTATGGAAAGCAGTGTGGAGAATCCTCAAAAAATTAAGGATGGAACCACCTTACGACCCAGCTATCCCACTCCTGGGTATTTTCCCAAAAGGGTTAGAATCAGCGTATTATAGTGATGTGGCTTCCTCAATGTTTATAGCAGCTCAATTTACTATAGCTAGATTATGGAAACAACCCAGATGCCCCTCACTCAATGAGTGGATACAAAAATTTTGGTACATATATACAATGGAATACTACTCGGCCATTAAAGAAGACTATATTATGGCTTTTGAGATCAAATGGATGGAAACTGAAGGAATTATGCTAAGTGAAGTATCCCAATCTCTGAGACTCAAGGGCCGAATGGTATCTCTCATATGTGGAAGATAGAATACATGGGGAAGCAGTATGTTACATGGCTAAGCTAATAAGTACTTCATATTGTATGATTCTCAATGCAACAGGGAGACAACTCCCTAGGATACTTAGAGGCATAGAGAGGGGGCCCGGGCAGGGGGCAGCGGGTAGGAAGAAATCCTAGGAGACTGAGGGTGGGAATATGGGGAAATCATCTCAGAAGGAGATCTCTGTCCTACATGAGGTATCCATTTAACTCAGGAGTTCTTCTGGGGGAAAAAGCAACAGGGGGAACCCAAGCTGGACATCCATGATATGGCATTAGCCCTGGATAACTAAGTATATATACATTGGTTCTTGAATGTTTGATAATGTTTCCTCCTCAATTGCATCTCTATTCCCATCTAATAAAAAAAAAATTCTGAGGTGCCACAAGAGAATCCAACACATGCCCAGGGTGGGTGAGCAAGACAGACTTTACTTCTGCAGAAGGGGGCACTCACAATGGGGATCTGATGAGCAAGCACTCTTGGGCAGGCAGTCCACCTGCTTATATCTCCAACCTGATGCAATCCTACCCTTTGCTCTGATTGGAGGAGCTCAGGGGTACAATCTGTGCAATTGGCTAATATAAAATTGGGGCAGGTACAGAAAATAGCGATGAGTATAATGGGATATCTGATAAGGAGTTTTAAATGGAGTATCTCTGACCACATGGTTCTCAAACTAAGATGGTTTCCTTTTATATTCGAACCTCAAGTTAAGACTACATTCTGAAAATGGACCATCTGACTTCCTATTTTTCACACAGAGGTTTGGAAATGAAACCTATCAGAGTTAGAGAACAAGGAAAAAATAACAAGAGAAAATTGTTCCTTGATCATAGGAATATTCGCTCCAGACCTTCCCACCTATGGTAAGATGCAGAGCTTGATGATGTGAAGAGAGACAAAAGGAGAATACAGAAAGAGAAGGTAGCTTAGGCTTCTACCAAGGCCCAAACCTTCCCTCCCTCCACAAAGAGAAATAACTGGCTGTGTTTTGAAGGCAGAGGACTACCTCTCACTGTTTTCCTAGTCTGTTAGGGCATTTGATAAATGGCCATGCACTATGCTGCCCGCTATGGCCCACGCCATATTTCATAAACCAAACCAAATCAGACCATACAAGTTGGTCCTTGTGGCCAGGGCATGAGCGCACCTACCCGTAAACCCAGCAACTCTGCCAATAGAGGCAGGAGAATCACAAGTTTGTGGTCTGTCTGGGCAACCTTGCAAGATCCTTTCTCAAAATAAAAAAATAAAAAGAGCTGGCAACGTAGTTCAGTGGTAAAGTGGCCCTGGGTTTAATTCCATGTACCACCAAAAGAAAGAAAAAAAGATTATGGATCAGCTCAGAAGACAGAGTGTAACATTTTGCCCATGAGTAATACCTACCTTCCAGGATGGTGAAGATGGTTACCGATAATGAGTATGTGGCACATAGTAGGATTTCAAATTATAATTATTTTTGTTTTGCTATTTTTTTTTAAAGAGAGAGGGACAGAGTGAGAGAGACAGAGAAAGAGAGAAACAACTTTATTTAGTTTTTTCACATGGCCTTAGTTGCTCCAACACTTAGTTTTGTACGTGGTGCTGGGGTTTGAACCCTGGTCCTCGTGCTTGCCAGGCAAGCACCGAAATCACTGAGCCACTGCTCCAGCCCCTTTGCTATTATTTTTAAAAGGAAATCCTACACACTAGGTACAGAAACACAAAACTGAATGAAAAAGTTAAAATTATATACTTCTTGATATAATAATCATATCTCCCAGAATTGTAGCAAAAAGTAATTGACTTTTAAGATTTCAAAGTTTTAAAGTAATTTTATGTGCAGTTTTGTCTATAATAGGTGGTTACAGGTAGTCACATACAGTATGTGGGCATAGACTTAAAAAACTTAAAATGAGTACTCTTTGACAGTTATGCTCCATCTTGATTTAAGTCACATTTAGAATTTGACTGGGATGTTAGCCAAAAGAGATTTGCTATAGTTTCATGAGATAAAATTACAGTATGAATCACCATCTCTCTAGCATATTCATAACGATTCTTTCCAAAGGACCAATACAGTTCATGGTTTGATGACCATGTGTTTCTGTAATTTGAGTATTCTAAATTTCAAGTGGTACGGTGGAAGGGGGGTTTATTATCTAAAGGTACATGTTTGGGTGTATCCTATGAGAATTAAGTGCATGAATATAATGTTTTTTTCCTATGTGAAATGGGGCAGAGGTAGTGACTTGACATTTTCCAGGATAAACTATCATTTAGATATATAACAAAAATTCAGATAGATATCTTTGTGAGCTATAATTTAAAAAAATAAATTATTGGGCTGGAGCGGTGGCTCAGCGGTTAAGGTGCTTGCCCAGCATGCGCAAGTAAGCGGGTTCAAACCCCAGCACCACATACACAACTAAGTGTCAGAGCAACAAAAGTCACATGAAAAACTAAATAAAATGGATTCTCTCTGTCTCTCTCTCTCTCTCTCTCTCACTGTCCCTCTCTCTTTAGAATAAATAAATAAATAATCATACTTTTTGGCAATGTAAAACAAATGCGGGATGTCAACAGAAGCTATTCAGAGATCATCATCTATGGTACTACAGGCATAGAACATTTAAGTCCAACTTTGGAGTTCTGACGTTTGTGATGAACATGAAATTATAGGTTTTCTTTTTGTTTCGTTTTGGCTGTACTAGGTATTGAACCCAGGGGTGCTCTACCACTGAGAAACATCCCTAGCCCTGTTTATTTTTTGAGACTGGTCATGCTAAGTTCCCAGAGGCTAGCCTTGAATTTGCGATCCTCCTGTCTCAGACTCTGGAGTAGCTGGGGATACAACCGTGTTCCACAACACAGCACTGAAAAGGCAGGGTTTAAAAGATTAGTCCCGTAAGATTTATTAGAATTACAAGATTATTTCTTTATACTAAAATTTTTATTGGCTAAGCATTACCGATAAGCCATTTTGATCTTTAAAGCTATTATAACCTCTGGATATTAACACCAGACATTCACTGAAGTTATCTGTAGTGCTGTAAGTTACTAAAAGAAAGGTAATAGAAAAGAGAGAAGTAAGATAAAACCCAAGCTAACCTACAGAGTTTAAATAACTTGTGTTATTAATATTGCAGTGATAAGACATGTAGGACAAATAAAAAGAATTTTAAAAAAATTTTAAAAAGACATGTAGGTTACTTGACTTTTCTGTGGCTTGCTTTCCTCATCTGTAAAATGGACATGCCTCCTGTGATTCTTTTTGGTTTTGGTTTTGTTTCCAGTGCTAGAGATCCAGACCAGGGCCTCATACGTGCTGAGCAAGTGCTGTGCCACTGAGCTACACCTCCTTTGGCTCTTGTGAAGGTTAAAGTAGAAAATACATTTAGATTACCGAGAAAGGTACTTGGCAGACAGTAAGCACTCAATGTTCTCAGAAGTGTATGGTTAATAATGGCTTATTACATAGTCATATGGATGCAAATAAGGGCATACTGTTTTAGAATTTACCCACCTAAATTTCGAAGAAAGCATTTTATTTTTATTTTTAAAGAAAGAGGGGATAGTGTGTGAGAGAGACAGAGAGAATCAATTTTTATTTAGTGTTCGTTGCTCTGAGACTTCATTGTGTACATGGATGCTGGGGTTTGCATGCCAGGCAAGCGCTGAAACCGCTGAGCCACTGCTCCGGCCCTCAAAGAAAGCATTTTAAACAACCAACTAAAATTTCTGAAAAAGACTCCATGCACAATTAACTAAATATGCAGTAATATATGATTAATAGACAATAAAATCTCATTAAGCATAGAAAACAAAATATAATAAACTTAAGATGTTATATATAATACATAAAGTAGTGATCGTTCACATTCTTCATTGCTTTTAATTTTTTCCCCAAATCCAGAGGTTCCTTAGAAAATCTTTTATGACTTGCAGGTGTAGGGAAGGGGATGGGGAGGGGGGAGGGTATATGAAGAACTCATAGGAGTCTGGTGATGGGGAAGATGGGGGAACCATTCCAGAAGCCGATGTTATTCCTACACTAGATACCCAATTAACACATGAGTTCTTCTGGGGGAAACTGCAATAGATGAAACCCATAGTAGCTTATCTATGTGTTAGCATTACCCCTG
>PVKS010000225.1:149281-227987 GCA_004027875.1 Aplodontia rufa | reverse complement strand
TCATGTTATATAACATTATTACAGTAGAATGTCACAAAATTCTATGACTTATTTTGAGACTATCAAAAGCTCTCTACTGTTTGTATACTTAAGAGGTATAACATCAACAATCAAGAACTTTCAAAAATCAACAGGGAAGGTAATATGTTGGCAGTACATTTGAATTTTAAGAAATAATATGACAACTGCTTAAGATATTGGGATATTCTTTGAACTCGGGTTGCCCAACTCCACAATTTACATGTTCATCCATAAATTATACGAGATGAATACAAAATGTGTAATGCAGCTTCATTGGCTGTGAATATTTTACACACAGTCAGTGCTTTAGAAAAGTTGATTTTGCCAATGTAATAAGTGTGAAATGGTATCCCAAATGCATTAGAAAGGCCAAAGAGAGAGAGATTGCATTCATTGAAGAAAACCTGAAAAGGAAGCTTGACATTTCTCAAGGTTTTTATGGTCCTCAAAGGAAGAAGTAACTGAGACAAGAGATGAGTGCCCTTACATATGTGAAGGTCCCCAAATGCCAAATCAGGAAATACTGTACGCCATTCTGCAGCTGATAGATCGCAAAACACCACAGCTCCTGTGGTGAACATTCTTGTGGTTAGGAAGAGGAAGCATTTTGATCACCAAGTGCTTTTTTTGCTGAATCTGAAATTGAGAAAGTACATTTTCCCCTAATGATATTCTTCCTAATCTACTGAAAACTTTACACTACTCAAGGTTTATTGCACATCTTATGTCTCATCCCCTTCCCTACTCTGAGAGGCTGCCAGTCTGTAGACCAGACTTCTCCAACTCTACCCACCCCGGATTTAAGATGCAATAGTTGAACTCATCACTGACTGCAAACCCCACCCAGGGTCTCACCAGCGGTGAGATAAAGCGCACTGCCATTTGCGGCACCCATAGAGCTCCTCATGCTGACAGTTTGTAGAAGCAGCACCAGCTGCTCACAGCAACACGCAGCCCAGGGAAACAGGCCTGGTCTTCCCTGCGAGAGCTACCTCAAACACGGAACCTATTTTCTAATCCAAAGGATGGCAATTTCCAAGGGCAGCATACTATTCTCCTTTCACTCCTCACATGGAGGAAGCAGGGTAAGAAGAGAGGTTGCAACCTGAAGCTTCCCTACTAGAAGGAGCTGCAGAATGAGTACCAGCTGTCCATCAAAGGCAGGGTCTCAGGTAGATCCTAAAGAGTTAACACACCTCCTCTACGAGTAAACTTCAGAGCAAAGGGGAAGGGTATGGTGACTATAGCTTCACCACTACCATTTTAGGGCCTTGGGCAAGATCATAAATGAAGGTAATATGAAGTTTCAGGATTTCATCCAAACTATTTGAGTTCTGTTGCTGATGAGAGTAACTTCTTGCTCAATTTAATTATTTTGATCAATAATTACAGAGTTTGCTTACGATCAAAATGACTAAACAGGAAAAAAACCAAATTTTAATAAATGTAAGATGCCAAGTTCTAACAAGATGAAAACATGGGGAACTCTCACATGTGCTAAGGGATGTGTAGAGTAGTACAGTTACTTTGGAAAATGTTTTGGCAGTTTCTTACAAAGTTAAACATGGTCTTAGCAATGGCACAGGAGAAATTAAAACACATGTCCACACAAATATCTGGGTTTACAGCAGCTTTTGTTTTCATAATCACACTAAATCATAAATAATCCAAATGTTCACCAACTGAATAATGGATAAACAAATTGTCATACCTTTCTGTAATAGAATAATACTCATCAATAAAAAGGAATATGCACTGAGACTTGCAACAACATGGGTGACTCTCAAAAGGATTATGCCAAATGCAAGATCTCAAACATCTTATCCTGTATGAATTCCAGTTACATGACGTTCTGACAAAGACAACACTAAAGGACTAGAAATTAAAGCAAAGTTGCCAGGATTTGGGGCCTGGGGAGTAGGGATGTTGACAGGGGAACTTTCTGGGTTGATGGAACTACCCTACGTCTTGACTGCAGTCGTGGTTACAAGTAGTATAATTTTTGTCAAACAAGTAAAACTGAACACTTAAAAGGGGTAGATTTTTAATTACATACAAAAACTCACTTTAAAAAAAAAAAGAATTTGTGAGGCTGGGGTGGTGGTGGCTCAGCAGTTGCAGCACTTGCCTGGCATGTGCGAGGACATGAGTTTGAGCCCCAGTACTGCATACACAATGAAGTGTTAGAGCAATGAAGGTCACATGAAAAGCTAAATAAAATTGGTTCTGTCTTTCCCTCTCTCTCTCTCTCTTTCTCTGTCCCCCTCTCTTAAAAAAAATTGTAGTATCCTATTTGCAATTTTTATGATCCATATGCAACAGAAACCTGCTCACTTTTCTTTTTATTAGCTTGTTTCTTTGAAGATTTACTTTTCTTTTCCCTTATAGTTTTTTCTCCTTTCTTAAGTCTATTTTTATATTTTCAAATCCTGTCCCAAGTTCAAAGTACTCTTTTTCAATGAGCTAAAGGATTAAAAAATAAAATCAAGAACATTCAAAGTTTACAAATTTAAACAAATATTCATCAAAATCTATAAATTAAAATAAACATTAAGAATTGAAAAAGCTAACATTTTTCATAAATTTTCAAAAGAAGATTTTTCTTCTAAAGCATTCAAAATGATCTAGTCAACTTAAAAGATAAAATACAAATTATAATCAAATAACAACATTTAAAATTTAAACTCTTTAAATAAATTTGAAAATATAGTATAATTTTTGGAATTTTAAATAAAATTATAAAACAAAGTTTTTGCTATTCTGGAGGTCAGTATCCATCTAGCACCAAATGGAAATAAATACTGTTATACTCCAAGTGTGTTATGTCCATACTGACATAAATACAACCTTAAGTTATGTGAATTATTTGATTCTTTAAATATTCAACTGTTATTTGCAAATACATTCGTGAGTATCTCCAGAACCACTAACAAAAACACAGAGAGCAAGAAAACGGACACTCAGTATTATTGAAAAACGATCTTTTGATTGTGACTGAGAAGAGGGATATGGAACATTGATTAATTGATTCCACCTGAAGTTCTTTCACTGTTCAAATTTTCCCCACACTTCTAAGCATCCATCTCTGACTCTAAAGGTAGAACAGTCCACAGAGTTTTAAATCTAGATGTCTTTGTTTTAGGAAAGCTGGGCAAGAGACGTGGAAAAACATTTCCCTAGTGTCTGAACAGTGTCAGACATAGGAGTTTCAGATTACGGATTGCCACCACAGAGCATAGGATCCAAGTGACAAAGACAGCTAGTACAATGGAATAGGTAGAAGCCTCTGCCACAGTTTGGATCTGAACTCCACTCCAGTATACTTATTTATTTGAATGACACACTGATATTAAAAGACATTACCTCTAATGTTCGATTTTGTGGTCGTAATCCATACCATACAACTTTCATTTCCCTTGAATCTCATGGGATCCCATGACTGCAATAAGGCTGTGGTCCTACTTGCAGGTGGTGACCTTGTAGGAAGTGGGGTCTACTGGAAGGGAGTTAGGTCATTGGGGGTGACCTTTGAAGGGAATGCTGGGGTCCTGGTTGTTCCTCTTATTCTCTTTGCTTTCCAACCCTATCAGGTGAGCAGCTTTGCTCCCTCCTGTGCTGCCTGCCACAGGTCCAAAAGCAATGTGCCAACTACCATGAACAAAACCCTCCAAAACCGTGAACTCAAACAAATCTTCCCTTCTTTAAGTTGATTTTCCCAGGTGATTTTTTCACAGCAACAGAATGCTAGCTCATCACTGCATATAGAAAACAAGCTTTCCTATACATCTTTTTTCATTCTTAGCTCCTCTCTTCCCTTACAACCCTTGTCTCATATTTGATTGTTTGCAATGTGCACTTGTCATTTTTGCCACCTATATTAGAATGCAAACCCCATGATCCTGTTCTGTCTGGTTCTCCCCAATATCTTCATCATATCTAATGGAATTCTTGGATGAAAGTGGATGGCAAATGCTTAATAAAGACTTTATTAAGAAAAAGTCTAAAAAGAACTATAGTGCCTTGCAGGATATATTCTTGATTCAATAGATACTTGGTGTTTTAGCTAGTTTTGTACTCTGTAACCTGACAAAAACAATGTAGAGGAGGAAAATGTATTTTGGTTCATGGTTTCAGAGGCTAAGTCTATGGTCATCCAACTCCACAGCTTTGGACCCAAAGTGAGGCAGATCAGCATGGCAGAATGGTGTAGCAGAGGGCAGCAGCTTGGGACTTAATAGCCAGAAAGCAGAGACAGATCTGCTCACAAGCGAAAAAATACAAACACCAAAGCCACACCCCCAGGAACTTCCTTCCTACAAACACACACTACCTGCCTAGAGTTACCACCCAGTTAATCCACTCAAGTGGATCAATCCAGTGATTAGGTTACATTTCTCATGATCTAATCGCTTAACATCTGCACATTCTCACACGTGAACATTTTGAGGATACCGAATATCCAAACCCTAGCACTCTGTGAATACTGTGTCTCCCTCCAGTGAGCTTTCACTGGGTTCCATGACAAAATAAAACAATACAGTCATGAGATGCAATGGAAATGAAAGTTATGTGGTGTGGATTATGGCCACAAAATAGAACATTAAAACAAATTCTTTTTAAAGATCAGTGTGTCATTTCAAATAAATGAGTATACTGGAACAGAATTTAGTATTGCCTGAAGTTTTAAAATAATCTGGACCAGGGCTGGAGCGGTGACTCAGAGGTTACAGTGCTTGCTTGGCCTGTGTAAGAATGTGGGTTTGAACCCCAGCACCATGTACACAATGAAGTGTTGGAGCAATTGATTATTTCTTTCTCTCTCACTGTCCCTCTCTCTTTAAAAAAAAATAATAATAACAATCTGGACTGATGTCATGGACCTGGTATACACATTTCATTTTAGTATTGGGCCTTTTAACAGGAGTAAGTAAGAAGGACTCTATAAATGGTAGAGCCCGTTCACATTTTATTCTGTGGGAGCAGGGTAGAGTGTTAATAGATACATGATGAAAGTCTTCTATTCCCATAAGTAGGGCAAATAAAGAAAGTCTACCCATCCTTTATTCATTTTTAAGCTGAATTACTTCATAGAGCTTTTAACATGCTAATATGTACTATGAATCAGAACCACAGAACCTTTATTCTTTTCTGAGCACAGATTAGTATTTCCTGGAACACATGCTTCCTGGCACACAGTTTGTGACATTACCTTTTTTTAATTCATTTTTTATTAGTTAAAAAAATAGATTTACATTTAGGAGGGAGTCATTGTCATACAATCAAGAACAAATGTATGTCAGAGCAAGCCGAGGCAGATACCATCCCATGGTTTCCCCCCTTGGGTTCCTAATGGTTCCATTTTCCCCCTACTTAGCCCCCATGTTAATTGGGCTTCTCATGGAAGTCGAAGGTTCCACTCTGGGTTGATTCCCCCATATGCCCTCCCTCTGTCCTCCTTGATATCCTTCCTATCCCCTCCCCTACTCCCTGCCACCCTCCCTTTATCCTCCAGCATCATAGGCAAGGTTCCCCATGCTCGTGCAAAATTTCATACATGTTGAGGTTATGATTAGTTTGGTCATCTATCATACTGTTTCTGATTGTATTCTAGAGAAAACGTTCAGTCCTTGAGTCTCTGTGTTTGGGATACTGCACTTAGAATAATTTTTTCCATCTCCATCCATTTGGCTGCAAATGCCATAATATCGTTTTCTCTAATAGCTGAGTAGAATCCCATTGTATATATGCGGTGACATTGCCTTTTAAGAAGTTGCAAGACCAAATTACATGGGGTTGAAGAAAATACTAAAAACCTGAATGGACCCTCATAGCATAGAGTAGATGAGTGCATTGTGTCAAATTTGCATGGTGTGATTCAGCTACTCTTTTTCCAAAGAGCATCTCTCCTGCACATCCTACTTCTCCATGAAAGTCTGGAATAGAAGCAGCTTTCCTGAATTATTAAAATAAGCAAGAGACTATATGAATATCTTTTATGTGGTAAATATCCCAGAAGAGACTTTCCAACAAGGCTGAGTCTTACTAGTTAGATATTGGAAAGTGTCTAGATATGTACCATTTCTTTGTCTGATTTTGGCTTTTTGAATCTGTTATTCACTCATCCCAAAAATATTTATTGAGGGCCTAAGATGTATCCAAGTTTGTTCTAGGTGCTAGGGTTCCATCAGTTAACGAAACAGAAACTCTGCTCCATGCAACTTATAATCTAGTGGGAAAAGAAAAATAATAACTGAAATAAATAAATCATTCATTTATATTAAGAGGTACTAAGTGCTGTGTAAAAATATAAAGCAGGAAGAAGGGCTGGGGAGATTCAGGGGTTCAGCTTTAACAGAAAGGTCAGAGAAGAGTTCACGGAAAAGCGAAGACCTAAAGGAAGTGGAAAAAGGAGCCACAGGGATGTCTAAGGGAGAGCATTTCCGGAGTGAACTGCGAAAGCTCTGAAGAGGCTGGAAGACTGGCAGGAAACCCAGTGTCTGAGGGAAATGAACAGGATCTGAGCAGCAGGGATTGAAGGCAGAGAGACCATGGCGGATTGGAGACAGAAGTAGAAACAGGGGCCCTTAGGGCCACAGAGAGACAGGATCTGACCGATGTTCTGGTAACTGTGTGTACCTGGAAAGCCAAGCAACAACAGAGCATGAAAATAAGAGAAATAAGTAAAAATCACGATTGTGAAGTTTTCATACATATAGTTAATGAAGCACTTTTTAAACCCATTTCCTTACTTGATCCTTGTGACAATGTGTTTTATGACAGCACATAGTATGCTCATATCGTAGCTGGGAAAATTGAGCCATAAAAAAGTCAAGGGTCTTGCCCAACACACACCAATCTCATGGAAAGGAACCAGCTCTGGAGCCAAGCACTCTGCCTCCAGATCCAGAGCGCTTTCACCATCCCACAGCTTGCCAATTCCAGAGAGGAAAGTAAATCTTCGTAAATGCCGTGTCTGGGGACGCGCTAAGGATAAAGGGTGATGGGTGTGTTCTGTTTGCCCCAGTGAAAGCAAAACTTAGAGTTGGGTTTCTTCTCTTTCCGGTTCCCTTTCCCTTCCTTTCCTTCCTTCTTTCTGTCTAACTTTTTATTGAAGTATAACACATATCTGGGAAAGTACACAAGTGCCAAGTCGATTTTTTTAAAGGCAATTTTGAAATTCCCAAACTGACCACCAGTTTGAAGGACTTTGAAAGCACATGACACAATGAGGGCTATCAATTCTTGGAAAGACATTCTCTTGGGTACACATGAAACCCCTCATTAATTCTGTGCCTAGGCTTCCAGACTTCGAGATCAGCACAGTTTTGCACACCACAAAAATGACTGCGTGGAGACATTCTTTGCAGTTCAACAACAAGTTCAACTCAATCTTCGCTCTCACTACTAGGACTGGATAATCAACTGGTTGGAGCATTTGGGTTTGCATTTCAAGGCAACCTCAAGAATTAATTTTCTGGAAGGTGACTTTGTAAAGATATACAGCTCCGTTTTTTTGAATAGTGACTTTGCTCTGACTTGTCTCATATGTACAGAGAGGTACAGGAAGCATTTGTAGAAATAAAAAGAACACTATGAAAATGCTTTACATGTTCAAAAACCTGTAATAAATAAATCCTGAGATTAAAAAAATTTGAAACAAATTCACATAAATCTGTATCAAACTTGAAATGTAATAACCTGGAGCAAAGAATTATTCCAAGTGATTTTTGAAGTCAGTGTTCTGACTGTATATATCAAGTTGGATATGTTTCAAGATAGTGAGAATGGAGAATAAATCTTACTCACTAGGTTCATTGTCATCAATAACAATGTTACTGTAATTTAGAAATCATTTTGTGTAGAATAAAGAAAATAAGTACATGAAATATTATTAAAAATCAATAGTTTTATAGTAAGGGGGAAAGATATCTATATAAAATTAAAACTGTTTAAAATCAAGTAATATTAAATTTAAATGAGAAATAATATGAACTATTTTTTTTCTGCCCCTGTCTACTGAAAGAACATTAAAAATAATAATAACCAAGTAGCATGGGGCACATCTGGTGCTCCAAATGAAAATGTTCTCCACTAAAAGGATAATTTTAGGTCTGGGACAAGTTGATTCTCAGTCATCTTACTGGGCCAGAAAAGATGAATGCAATCAAGTATCAACAGAGTTTTGTCAAAATACACGGGAACAGGACTCCAATTAGCCAGATATGGGAAAAACAGAGCAACAAAAAGAAAACTGACTGTAACTGATGGTAATTTCTTAGATAAATAATATTCACAGGTTCATTCTGACATTTAAAAGATGAAATAAAAAGGTAAAGAAAAGTCATTTGCAATCTTTGATGGTGACTATAATACAGACTCACTACAAGAACTGATCCTTAAAAGGAAATAATTAAGCATCTGACCTTATCTTTTAGTGAAGGAGTTGATGAGTCTATCCATGGTAAGTGAACAAAAGCTTTTTTTTAATTTTATTTTTAATAGTGAATTATAGTTTTACATAATGTTGGGATTAGTTGTCACATATTCCTAAATGCACACATTTCAGCAATACAATTTGTTCAATATCCATCCCCCCGGATCCCTCTACCTCTCTCCTCTCGTCCCCTGATCCCTTGCCTTTCTTCTGGGTCCCGTATTGTTCCTAAAAAAACAAATACAGTGGCATAATTCTTATACCTATGAAGAACATTTTTATATATATGGCTATAGTATATACAGTGACTTTTATAACTGCTTGGAATGTACCTTGCCTTATCTTAGTTCCAACATTTCCCCTTCTCTTCCCTTCCTGTCATCCCTTGTTATTCTTCAAAACATTTGACAATGGGATTACACATTTACATTTTTGTGCAGGTATGCAGCATAGATTGTTCAAATATCTTATGAAGTATATTGTAACTGTATCTCATAAATACTAACATTTTGAATTTTTGTTCTATGATTCTAAAACATGAGTTTGTCTACTTTACTCCTGAGCCTGGGTTTAGATCCAGCCTCCACAAATGCCACAAATGAGAGATACCATTCAGCCCTTGACTCTCTGTGTTTGACTAACTTCGCTCAGCATGATTTCTTCCAATGCCATCCATTTACCTTCATTAGATCAAAAATCATTGTTTCTAATAGCTGAGTAGAACTCCATTGTATATATGTGTGTATATATGTGTATGTGTGTGTATGTATGTGTGTGTGTGTGTGTGTGTGTGTGTGTATATATATATATATATATATATATATATATATCAGAGCTTTTGGGTCCATTCTTCCAGTAAGTGGCATCTAGGTTGGTTCCATAATTTAGCCATTGAAAGTTGAGATGCTATGAACATGGATATTGCTGGGTCTCTGTAATGTGCTGATTTTAACTCCTCTGGGAAAATACCCAAAAGAGGGATAGCCGGATCATATGGTGGATTCAACCCTAATTTTTTGAGGAGTCTCCATACTTTTTTTCCAGAGCAACTGGACCAGTCTGCAATTCCAAAAGTGCGCTAGTATTCCTATCTCCCCACAACCCCTCCAGCATTTGTTATTATTCATCTTCTTCATCTTTGCCAGACTGAATGGAGTGAGCTGAAATCTTAAGGTAGTTTTGATTTGCATTTCTCTGATTGCTAGTGATTTAGAACACTTTCTCATGTATTCATTGGCTTCCTCAATGTCCTCCGTTGAGAAGTTTCTGTTTAGCTCTCTGGCCCATTTATTGATTGGATGGTTCATGGTTTTGTTACTGAGTTTTTTGAGTTCTCTATAAATTTTGGATATTAGTCCCCTGTCAGAGGGATCACAGGCCATGATTCTCTCCCATTCTGTAAGTTGTCTCTTGACTGTTTTGACTATTTCCTTGGCTGTACTGAAAGTTTTTAGTTTAATGGCATCCCACTCATTGATTTTAGACTGTAATTCTTTCACTTTAAGATCCTTGTTTAGGAAGTCATTACCAATCCCCATATGCTGGAGTGTTGGTCCTAATTTTTCTTCTAGCAGATGTATGGTAGCTGGCTTATTCCTAATTCGTTGATTCATTTAGAATTGATTTTTGTGCATGGTGAGAGATAACGATCTAATTTCAATTTTCTGCAAGTAGCTGTCTAGAATAGACTATATCTCCTCTATGTTATATTTTGACCCCCTTTGTCAAAGATCAGATATTTAAAGATTTGGGGAAAAGCTCTTCTTTATAGGACAATTCAAACTAATAAACGTAGAAGGGAAGCATTAGAATTTATAATTTTATAACTGTTAATAAGATCATTATTATGATAAGAATAATTGATGGATGCTAAAGCTATTAAGGAAGGTTATCCAGGATGTTCATGTTATACCAAGATACACTCTTGCAGTTTTCTTGCTAATTTGCAAAGGAAATATATATTTTTATAATGCAAAAATTTGATAGTTATCATTTTAGCAAAGTAATCAAATTTAACATTTTAAATAAATAATTATTTTGAGATTATTAGCCTCCTGACAGGATGCAATTTTAGGCACACAAAATGACCTATGAAGTATTTTTGCCAAAACTTTAACTTATATTTAACCATGTCTTTAGATTTAACTTCAAATTTATGGAAAATATAAAACACAAAAGGAGAAGATTAAACAACATTTTGAGACAGCAATGAGACTTGTCCGAATGGAGGGCAATCTACAAGGCGAGTCTTCAAAATGGCCAATAGATATGAAAAAATGATCAGTATCACTAATCATCAGGGACATGCAAATCAAAACCACATGAGATACTATCTGATTTCAGTAAGAAAGGTTATTAACAAAAAGGCAAAATATATCAAGTGCTGGTCAAGATGTAGAGAAAAGGGAACATTGGCGAGCAGCTTATGGGAATGTATATTAGTACAGCATTATGGAAATCAGTAAGGATTCAAAAAATTAAAAATAGAGCTACCATGTGACCCATCAATCCCACTACTGGGTGTACACCCAAAGGAAATGAAATCAATATATAGAAGAGATAGCTTCATTCTCATATTTATCACCACACTATTCACAATAACCGAGAAATGGAAGCAACCGAATGTCCATCAATGGATTAATGGATGTAAGATACACACACACACACACACACACACACACACACACACAATGGAATACTTATTCAGCCATTAAAAGAATGAAATTCTGTTATTTGACACAACTTATATGGAACTGAAGAAGATTATGCTAAGTGAAATTTGTCAGACACACATAGACAAGGACCAAATGATCACTCATATATAGAATAAAATGATCTCATGGAAACTGAGAGTGGAATGGTGGTTACCAGATGTCAGGGAGAGTAGAGGAATGGAAGAATGAAAGGTTTATCAATGGGTCATCAATTATAGTTAGATAACACTAATATTTTCCAGTTTTATTGATTGGTAGGGCAACTATAGATTCTTATAATGTACTATACATTTCAAAAATCAGAAGAAGATTTTTAATATTTTTGCCATGAAGTAATGACAGATGTTTGAGAAGATATGCCTAACCTTATTTAAACATTACACAACATATACTTGTATTGAAATAGCAATCACATAGTACCCCATAAATGTGTATAATTTTTGTGTTTGATGTATAAGTCAAAACTAAAGTTACTTAAATTTTAAAAAACAGAGAAGGTATTTTTTAAAGTTGATATGTTGCAATGGTCCTTTTAAATGTAACTTGAAATGTACCTACATTGTGTCAGCCCTACCAAAGGCAAGTAAAGCTGAAAGAAGGGGGTATTATGCATGAGTGTCTGATTATGTCAAAAGAGTCTGCTAAAATCATGTTTGTCCTGAGTTAAAGCCTGATCTAACAGAACACCTTTGAAATATGTACAGTTCTTGAAATATGTACAAATAAATTAAAATTATTAAAGCTTACTTGCCTATCTTCATCTAGCTATTATCACAAATAGGACCTTAGGCTACTTAATCTCCTAGTAAAATTTATCTCTCCCATATTACAGTAGTTCTGTGGTTAAGATGGACCAATCTCTTCTCTGTCCCCATCAGATCAGCAGGCAGAGACTTTGTCACTCTCTAGGTTGGGCTATTGCCCATTGCCAGCTTAAACCTGCCATAGAAGACAGATCTTCATCCTTCATAGGACCTTAAGAGTAGAGGCTCACAAATCTAGGGTGGGGGGGGGAATATGATAGGAATTCGGGTATACAAAAAAGATAGACTGAGTCTCAGAAGAAAAGTACTCATGAGCCACTGGAATGCCGAAAATGCCCATGGACCTCTGAATTGCAAAACAAGCATTAGAGAGCAGCCCGCCCATGTCCTCATCTTGCAGCCTTGGTCCATGCCCTTGACCCTGCCCTTGCTTGCAAAAACCAGCATGAGGACAATGTGCAAGCTCTGAAAAATCTGATGTTAAATTGCCTAACTCTGCTCTGGCTCCATCTCTAATCCAACCTGCACCTGTTAGCTTTCTATAAACATTAACACCAAGGGTTGCTGTCTCTCACTCTGAAGACAATCCCATTCTCCCTTGACTGTGTATTCCTTGGTGTATTAGAAAAGCTTCTTACTGTGAAGGTGACCAGCATTCTCCCTTGAATATGCATTCATAGCCCCCATAATTTCCACCTCCCTGAGATAGCAAGCCGACATTGTCCCTTGAATGTGCATGTGCTTTCTTAAATAAATCTGTCTCTTAAAAGGAGACGGGAGAAGAGGACTCTTCTAGAGTTAAAGAGAATAAAAATATTTTACTGAATATAATGTGTAAATCTTTATTGAATTGATTTGTAAAATGAGCTACAAAAACATGTTTAGCCATTAGAGAAATGTGATTATAGAAATTTGAATTGGATGAAATCATTTAATTATTTATATTCCAGCATGTGATAATGATGTCATACTTATGTAAGAGAATGTCCTAATTTTTAGAAGAATGCTTAAGAATTTATGGGTCATTTTTGATGTAGACAACTTACTTTCAAAATGCAACATAAAATTAGCAAGTATGGCTGTTACGGGCTGGATGTGAGCTGTCCCCCAAAAGCACACATGGGACAGTGCAGGCAGGCGGAGGTGAAAAGAACCTAATCAGTGAGTTAATTCCTTGTAGGGATTAACTGGCAGCTGAAGGCAGGTAAGAGTGTGGCTGGAGAAGGTGGGTCATTGGGTCGTGCCTTTGGGGAGTACATTTTGTATCTGGCATGGAGTTTTTCTCTCTTTTTGCTTCTCAATCATCATATGAACTCCTTCCCTCTGCCACGCTCCTCTGCCATGATATTCATTGGATTCTAGGTGGTAGATATTGAAGTATATACTGCATTATTCATTCAACATTTCCTGTGTTTGAACATGACTACAATTAAAAGATGAAAAAAGTATGCAGACCAAAGGATATACATTTTTAAGAACAAATGCTGATGGGAGTTGGATGGGGGCCATTTGGGGAAAACACACAGACAAGCTTCCAAGATTCTGTGCTTGGACATAATGGTGTGCCACGAGCTGGAATTATAACTGAGTCAACCCTCCATGTCTAAAAAAAAAAAAAGAGTAAAAAGAAGGTATTCCTCCAGTCAGCCAAGTGAGTCCCCTCCCTGACTGCTGGGAAGGCAGGGCTGAGGGAGGATGAGACATTGAACCCAAGAGACCCACAAGCATGCATCAGGGGGCTCACTATCTGGAGCACCTTGTTATGCAAAGAGAGTCTGGGTACTTTCAAATTCATTTGCTAGGGGGAGTTATGTCCCTTATGTAATGAAGGCCTTATGTTATTTGATTTACAGCTTCTCTCAGGACAAGAGATTTGCTGAATAATCCCCGGGATTGTAGCCAAACCCCCAAGGACATATTCATCCACTTAGCTAGAGTTAGGGCCTCAACTCAAACATCTCCATCTCCCCCTGGGAATGTAACTATAATTCTTTTTCATTTGCTTAAGGTATGTTATCAACTTCCAAACATTCTAGAAAAATTCTTCTGTGTGGCCTCCCTGTGAGTTAGGGAAAGAGGTGGTGAAGATCCTGCAGGCCTCATCCGTGTCAGAGAAAGCAGCTGCAGCGTATTATAAACGGTCCTTACAGAAAAAGCCAGAGTGCCCCCATGGGTCTCAATGAGACATAGTCCAAGGGAATGTCATCTCCCCAGGGGCCTGCTTAGCAATCCCAGGAGCAACAGGTGAAGAACTGCAATCCAGTTGAAGCTTCGTAAGGGCCAGAAATACATCTCCCTCCACCTCCAACGCCTAGCCCAGTTCTGAGAGCAACTTAAGTGCTCTAAGAGCGTCTTTGTCAACTGAGTAAATAAATAAATGAATGATTATCCAAACAATGCACGAGTGGTTCAGACTGTAAAGGAAAAGTAATTGGGTAAGAAAACAATGATGTTTTTTCTTAAACTGAATGACCTAATGATCTGAGTTCCAAACAAGAGAAATAAAACGGCTGTGGCAGCTATTTGTATCTGTCCATTCGTTTGGGTGGGTTAAAACAATTTTTAAGTAAACACAATAAATGGAAGGAATGTTGCCTATGTTATTGAGATACCAAAAATGACTAGAAACAAATTGTTCATTTGTTCTAGGAACCAAATACCCAAGGCTGAGGACTCGTAAAATGCTGTTAGACTACTCTCTCAGTATTTCTAGGCTGAACGGAGCAATCCTCATTTCTGGTTTCGTCAACCACAAGGGTTTCCATTTCTGCCCTAGAAGCATCCCGAAATTCTGCCCTAACTTCTCAAAACAAACTATTTTAATTCACTACTTTATTGTAAAAACAAGGTGGTAATCGAGAAGAAGGAATTGCTGTGATATCAAAGAAGCAATGATAGTTCTTAAAAGAGGTCAAAACTTTTCCTTGCCTAGACAGACAGTTGTTTCTGAAGATCCCACACTCCCCAAACCTAGAAATACACAAAGACAGCTAAGAAAAAAAAATCTGCGAGGTTTTTTTGTCTCCTGCCTATACAGTTTCTCCAAGTCTTCCCTTCTCCAAAGCACAAGATGTAAGTCTTGCTAGATGAGGGAAGCCAGGCTTGTTGGGGTTGGCGTAGAGCAAACATTTTTGCCTTGCTTGAATTATTTTGAATAATCAAAAACATCACTCTGATGGCCAGCACTGCAAGACACCAGGCATGGACTCAGGGAAATTTCAAGGGTTGCGACCTGAACTTTAAACCAGTCCCAGGTAGATGATCAAGGGAGAAGGGAGCTGCTACTTTGTAAATGTGGGAAATTAAATGGAGATCCTAAGTCTGCTACCTCCCACCTTTACCTATTTCCACCTTTTTTTTTTTTTTTTTTTGCTATCAAGGTGATCCATCTGCCAATCTTGTGTCTTCAAGGGGCTTTCCTTCAGGATCCGTTACAGAATCTGATGGACTTGAATCTGATTCTGCTCAATAGAAGCCCCAGCTCCTCTCTAAGGTTTCTGCAAACAGAACACCCATATGTGGCCTCTGATTATGATTGTGTTCATCTCTTTCAAACTGATCCAACCCCCAGGGCTGGGACGGTCTCCAACTCTGAGTTAGGTACAATACTGGAAAGCATCTGCATTTCTGTCAGTGTTGAACTTTCACGGACATTGTTCAATGTCATGGTCCTAAGCATGAGGCTGGAAGAGAGCTTGCTTTGTGATTTTCCCCTTTTTTGGAAATGCATTTTATCTTACTCTGAACATTATTTCTTTCTTCTTGCTTCTCCAGGTTAAAGTCAACAAGGCTCAGTAACTACCTGCCAGTCATCTGAGTGTTAAAGAAGCCAAAATAAATCTTGATTCACATCTCTGTTTCCTAATATTTTAAATCTTAACTCTTAAGCTCAATCTTTTTCTTTTGTAAGCAAAGAAACTCAGCATCATTGCTGGGGCAAAAGTTACTCAGGCATAAAGAGGTAGTTTTTGAGTTGAAGAGCTAATCATGTAGAAGCATCAGTCACCCCCAGAGACGCCAAAACAACAAGTGTACACCAAAACTAAAATTCAGCCCTTACCAGGCGCTCCAGGTCAGTCTAAACAGATGGACAGGGACCATGGTTTTGAGAAAAGAGAAGACCAGAAAGGAGCTGAAAACAGCTAGAGTGGGGAAGTTGGTGGCATGTAGTCACCTGGAGTGGAGGTTCTTGGTGGAGAAGGGTGTCCTGGAGGTGTCCTTCTTTGCATTGCTATTTTCCTCCTAACATCACTCAGGTCAAAGAAGCAGAAATCATACCAAAAGTCAGCCCTGACCCTACTTCCCAGACTCTGACCTCTCTCACTCGGCACATGTAAGGCCAAGAGAGACCTACAGGCTGTTGCATTCCCACGAGCCAGAAATAGCAATTGAAGTGCAATGGAGACAGCTTTCACTCCTCCTTTGGGTGCTTGGCATCCTCACCAAAGCTGTCTGCTGGTTTCTGATCTTATGTATTAGTTATGATAGGATCCTCAAACTTTTTCTGCTTGGTACCCCTCAAAATAATTTTTAAAGCAATCTCACTTATTTCTAACTTGATATCTAGCATCTTACATGGTAGATTTAAATAGTTAACAAAGGATATACTTTCTGGCATGTTATATATTCTGGCATTCTTTTACTATTCTATAATTCTTTTAAATGTAAAAAATGAAGTCTAAGTTATTATTTGATACTTATGTATTATATAGATAGATAAATATGATATAGAGATATACATAGATATATATAAATACATATGAATATACATATAGACAAATATATGTGTATAATCCAAGATTCAATGGGCTTTAAAATTTAATGTGCTTTTTTAAATTTCCTATGACTAAAAGGATCCAAATGTTCAAATATATCTCCTGAATTTAATTACTATAATTTGGGTAAAGTTAACATAAATTATAAATCATTGAACATTAAAAGTTATTTTTATTGGAAATGCATCTCTATATAGATAGGATTTAGTGCAGTTATTTCTATGGATAAATAATTTTTAATGTAGAATTAGTCAGAGTTCAGCATCTATTATACTAATATTTTCCACTTTTATATGTGAAAGTTTTGAAAAATCTATTCATATAAATATTTATATGGAAATGGAAGGGATTTTATTATTGTGATATTATTCAATTCTTTGAATTCTTTCTCACCTAATTTCACAGGTTTCTCCCCAGACAACTTGATTGTATTCTTGAATTTTTTAAAAACAGAAATCACATGCATTGCAGGTGTTTGTCAGACAAGCATAAAGACATTTAATTTCTCACACCAACACCAGTAGTCCAATATCCTATGGCGTCTCATAGTCTTTTGCCTTCCAGGGCTTGTTTCCTTTTGTGGGGTAGAGGTGGGGCTGAGAACTGGACCCAGGAGTGCTCTAACACTGAGCCATGTCCCAGCATTTTTATTTTTTATTTTGATTCAAGAACTTACTAAATTACCCAGGCAGGCCTCAAATTTGTGATCCTCCTTGCCTCAGTCTTCTGAGTAGCTGGGCATGCTTTCTTGATGAGCAAATATTAGTTGTTAAGGGGAAAAAACTTACTCTTTTTAGTTATAAAATACAGATATGCATACAGTTCATGAACAGATACACAGAGTATATGCACAGGACTAATATTTCATGATGAGGTGATTAGATCACACAGGTCTAAAGGGCTCCATAGGAGGTAACAATGAACAAGTGATTTCCCAGCCTTGCAAGAGCAAATCCTCATTGTAAGATTTCGAATGGGAGAGAGTTACACCTTTTCTCTGAAGCAGAGAAAGGGCATTTATGGAGTGAGAAAGGAAACAGTTTCAACCACAGGCATGCTCTAAGAAAAGTTAATTTTAATCGAGTACATATGACTTTAGATATGTTAAATGAACAAGTATAAAAGTGCCTGAAGATATTTTTTTTAAAGAGAGAGGGACAGTGAGAGAGAGAGAGAAAGAGAGATTCAATTTTATTTAGTTTTTCATGTGATTTTCATTGCTCCAACACTTGGTTGTGTAGTGGTGTTGGAGTTCAAACTCATGTCTTCGCACATGCCAGGCAAGCTCAGTTACCGCCACTGCTCCAGTAAAGTATGTAGCAGCAGCAGCACCACCACCACTACCATCATCACCATCTGGAAGCTCTGAGAAACTGGAAATTGGTTCTCTTTAAATCATAAGGATTTTCATATTCCATGGGAGACATTTATCTCCCAAGGTAACTTATAATTCACTTTCAAGATCATTTGAAATAGGATAAAGTCAGATGCTTATAAAGGAGACCAAAAGTGACAATGGTTCCACTAGGTAGAAGTTGATCTCTGTCACATAGAAATTGGTGCCGTCCAGTGGCTCCTCTCCAGTTGATTAGGGCCCTATTCCTTACAACTTGTTGCTCTGCCAGTCCCTGGAACATGGCCCTTGGGTGTGGGTCCAAGATGGATAACCAGTGTGCCCCCCATTCCTATGTAGAAAGGAGAAAGGAAGATTAGGAGAACATACCCTGTTACGATTGAACATTTATGTCCTTCAAAGTCATATGTCGAAACCCCCAATGTGATGGAACTTGAAGATGGGCCTTGGGAGATACTTAGGTTTAGATGAGGTCATGCGAGTGGGGCCCTCATGTTGGGAATATTCCCCTATCCAGAAAAAACTAGAAAGCTAGCTCTCTCTCTCTCTCCACCACATGAGAACATAAGACCATGGCAGCCATCTGTGAACCAGGAGGAGAACCTTCACCGGAACCCAACCATGCCAGTACTTTGACCTTAGACGTCTCAGCCTAGTGCAACAAATGATTGCTATTTTTCATAGGCCATGGTATTTTGTTATAGTAGTTCAGCAGAGTTAGACCTACCCCTTCCAGGAAGGTGCACATATCATGCTTACCATAGGCCAGAAATCAGGTGGCCACATATAGCTGCAAAAAAGACTGGGAAATGAATAGGCTTGTGCCTGGCCAAATGAACACTGAAGAAGGGAAGAAGGTCCTGATGGAGATGCAGCAGAGTCAGTGACACCTGACCTTTGCGATTGCTGGAGTTGCTGTGGGATTCCAGGTAACCGCCTTGGCTTCTGGCCCTTAATCGCTGCTCTGATAGCCCAACCTGGCCCCCAGTTTCCTCAACACTGAGGTTCTGCTTTGTTTATGCCTATCTTTCTCTCAAGAACTAAAGTCCAGTAACAGACTTCTCTCTGTGCCTGCATTCTGGAGCATCACCTTTTTCAGTTTCCCCACTGTTTTGCACATCTAGTATTTTCTCTTGGACTCAGGGCCCAGCAAAAAACAGAAAAAAAAAATTCACCTCCTTAAAGAGACTCAGATCAAAGGTTCATCATCCCTCAGGACAAAAGACCAAATCATCAACTGAACTTCTCTGATTGAAACAGATGGAGTCCCTCTATGTTCCCTTCAACACCTTTTGCCTTTGGCAAGTCTCCAGTTTGGTTGGATTGGGCCTGGCCTAAATACATGGTCTTGTCAAAGTAAAACCTTCCAAAGGCTTTGGTTATAGTTAGTCACTAAAGAGTTGTTCATACTTTTGTTGATGTGGGATAACCCATAATCTCCTCTTATACTCTTCTATATTAGATAATCAAGAATTAACTGTACAAGTAAATTTGAAGGAACCGATTGACTGCTTTCCTGATGTTTTATGCCTAGGGGGGATTCACAAAAATACTAAATGTTATGATTTCACTATGAGGTGTCCCCAAAACTTCATGCATGGGACAATGCAAGAATTTTCATAGATGAAATGATCAGATTATGAGAGACATGACCTAATCAGTGGAATTAATCCACGGATGTGGATTAACTGAGTGGCAACTACAGGCAGGTAGTGTGTGGCTAGAGGAGATAGGCCTCTGGGAGAATGCTGTTGGGGTTTGCATTTTGTCCTTGGTGAGCAGAGCTCTCTTTCTCTCTCCGTTTCCTGACTGCCATGTCCTCACTGCTTTCCTCCATGTCCTTCTGCCACGATCTTCTGCACCATCTTGTGTCCAGAGCTATGGAGTCAGCCAACCATGAACTGAACCTCGGAAACCATGACCAAAATAAACTTTTCTGTCTCTCAGTTTCCCCTGCCCCTCAGGTATTTGGTCACAGTGACAAAAAGCTGACTACAGCAGAGTATAGTAGGTGGAGGCTGCAAAAGAAATTTCAAACCATGCACATAAAGCTACAACTGCCTTTGAGTTGAGAAGTCTACAAGTGAGTCCTGAGACGAGCTGAAGGTGCGATACAATATTTGAAGAGAAACTAAGATAGAGAATGCTATTGCTCTTGCCTTTAGAAGGACAGTGTGCTTGTCAGCATTCTCTAGAGGAATAGGACCGACAGAATGTATACATAACTGGATGAAGGGATTTATTGGATTGACTAACATGTTCAGAGGTCAAAGTGTCCTACAATGGCCATCTGCAGGCCGGAGAGTGGGGAAACCAGTAAGAAGCTGGACGTCTCAGAACAAAAATAATCAACGATGCAGCCCCAGTCCAGAGGTAAAAGCCTGGAAACTTCCTGGAGGGTCACTGGTGGGAGCTGACAATCAAAGGCTGAAAAATCTAGTCTGATGTCCACAAATCGTAGCAGCAGGAAAAAACAGAAAGGAAAAACAATTGTCGTGCCCAAGAAGAATCGAGCTTGCATAGGCAGGTGAGCTTCCCTCTGCTGAGTTTTGTTCCATCCAGACCCCCAACCTATTGGACATTGGTTCAGTTCCTAACTTTCTCCATATTGCAACTTCTCAGTTACCACCCTCAGACAGGATTTTCCTGGCATCCTATCTAAACTAGCACGACTCATCATCTACAGGTTTATCCTACTTTATTTGGCAGCCCTATCTCCCTCTGACATTTTATTACCTGTTTGCTGATTGAGTGTCAGTCATCCCCACCAGGAAGTTGACTCCAGAGGGGCAGAGACTCTGTAGTTTTCCTTTGTTGTGTTTTTACTGTTAAATTCCAGCAGCTGCATCAGTGTCTGGCACAAAAAAAAAAATCTTTTTGAACAGGTGGATGAATAAATAGGACAATTTTTGCGGTTGGTTTTCTACTTTCCTCTTCAACTTTAAAATTTTGTCCTTATCATCGTAAGCCTTATAATGACTTACAGAGTTTAGCTTATTCCTCTCAGCGAATGCCCAAAATTCTCATTCTACAGGTAAAAGTTAATAGTTTGATGTCATCTGACCAAAAAAAAAAATTTTTTTTTTTACAATTTCACATGCAAAGGAAGAGAACTGAAATTGAAATATCTCCAGAGGAAAGAATGACCCAGGTAATGAAAGATCAACACGTTATTCAAGATAAAGAAAAAGGTAACAAGTTCTGTCCTCTGGTATCCTCAGGGGAATCAGTGCAGGGTATCAGTGCCAGAACTCCCCCAAAACACCAAAATCCATGGGTGCCCAAGGCCCTTATATAAAATGGCATAGTATTTTTATATAACTTGCACAATACTCCCATACACTTTAAATCATCTCTCAATTACTTATAATACTTCATGCAATGTGAATGCTAGATAAATCATTATTTGTTTTAGGGAATAATGACAGAAAAAAGTGTGTACATGTTCAATGTAGACACGATATTTTTCCAAATATTTTTGATCCGTGGTTGGTTGGTTGCATGAATGCCGAGCTCACAGACACAGAGGGCCAACTCTTCTCCTCTTCCTGTCCATCTGCATGTAGTGCATCAAGTGAGTTAGAGATGAGCTGCCTGTCTCCATTCTAGATGTTCCAAGCATGAAGACTACAGAGGTGATCAGACTACTAGACGCTCTGCACAGTCAGGCAGGGACCTGTCCACCAAATGAACAAAGGTGATCATTCACCTGCAGATGCTCAATACCATGGCTCAATGCTGACTTGTTCCAGCCTAAATCCTGATCCACACGGTCCAAAAAGGTAGCCACCAGACACAGGTAGCAATTCAATTCAATTAATTAAAATTAAATGAAATTAAAATACCCATTGGACAATACAGAGTCTATAATACTTTTCATAAATTATCTGAGGGCAATTCTGACTAGATGCACCCAACCTCCTGGCTTCCCAGTTTCCAGCCCCAGCCGTGTATCCCAGTTGCTTTTAGCTGGGATTCCACCAGTCTTCTTTTTCTTCCCCCTCCCCTGCCACATTTTCTATTGGTGCATTATAGTTGTGCATAGTAATGGGCTTTATTGTTACATATTCATACATGCACAAAGTATAATAATTTGGCAGATATCCCTCCCTAGCAATTCCCCTCCCTCCCCTCCTCTATTCCCCTTCCTTTTCTTCTACTGATCTCCCTTTGATTTTTATTTTTTTTTACTTTTCCAGTTTTTATTGATTGATGGGAATTATTTGGTATCTTAGAGATGCAAAATATACTTTACTTTTTTATTACCCCTTTTCTCCTCCGTCAGTCCTCCCTTTTCCTCTCCTCTACTAAATTTCCTATTTATGTACTCTTATCCTTCCCTCCCCCTTTCCTTTATTTTACTCCAGCTTTCATGTATGACAGAAAACATTCAACCTCTGAGTATGAGTTGGCTAATTTCACTGAGCATGATATTCTCCATTTCCATCCATTTACCCACAAAGGCCATGATTTCATTCTTTATAATAGCTGAATAGAACTCTATTGTGTGTGTGTGTGTGTGTGTGTATGTACATATATATGATATGTATGATGTGAGTGTGTGTGTGTATATGTACATATATATGACATGTATGATATCACAATTTGTTCATCCGTACATCTAATGGTGGACACATCTGGACTGATTCCATAATTAAGCTACTGTGAATTGTGCTGCTCTAAACATTGTTGTGCCTTCCTTTTTCTTGATATAACGGTTCTTAGTCTGTGAGAACATGATCTTTAAAAAAAATGATGGAGTCCTCAATAGCAGCCCAGAACTTGCTACAATATTCCACAGTTCTTGAAATGGCTGCTTAGCACTCAACGTTCCATCTCAGAGTCACTTCTTTGGATTGCCAGGGAGTCCAGGAGACACATGTATCCTGGTGGCTCAGGTCCTCCTCTGCGGCAGTTCTTCCCACTGCTCATAATAACCCATACACATTTCTCAACCACATCCTGCTGAGCATTACAAATCACCTTCTGTCTTTGGGGGGGAAAATCTGGCTCTCTGGAATTGCTCCAGTTCACTTTCCTGCCTGGAATTCACTACTTCTTTTGATGTTTATCAATACATCACTGCTCAGCACTGGTGCCAAGATCATGTCTGAATTGTGGTGATATATCATCTCCCCGTTTCATCTTCCAAGGATCTTCCCAACCCTTTTAGGAGTCTGAGGATCCATGCGCAGCATAAGGTGGCAAGATGCCAGGAAACAAGGACTCGCTTCTCCTCTGGACGTCTTACTCACCAGCACAGGGCAGCCTTTGAGAGGCTGTGCCATTAGGGAAAGAGTCCAAGAAGGTGTGTGACTTTGGCATAATCACAGAGAGCAGCAAAGTAAGTTAGGAAAGCCTGTAATTGATGATTATGGCCAACTCTAGACAAGGCGATGACGTGGAGAAGTTTGTCTCTGGCCACCCTCCAAACTCCCCTGAGAATCTTTCTCCCTCATTTGTCTCCTTGGTCTCCTTCCCTCCAGCTTATCCAGGACGCTCTGTTTTGGCTTCTCACCCCTTGGGGAAGTTTCTTTTGGTCTCTTTTCTTCCCCTGGAAACTTGGCTTCATTCCCATGAGGCTCTGCTAGCAAAGACAGGCCAGTTAGTGAGAAAAACTAATCTACTAAAAAGGCAGGAGCCCTTCAACATGGTTCAAAGATGGATTTCAGAGGCATGAAGACCTGCAGGTGCTATAATTGTGCATGCCTATCTTTTAGGAGAAATTTTTTAAAATTTATTTTTTAAGGAAAAGAGAGTTCATGTTTGTTTTTCCTCCACTTAATTGTGTGTGTGGTCCTGGGGTTCGAACCCGAGTTCTTGCGCACGCCAGGCAAGCCCTCTATTGCTGAGCGCCCTCTCCAGCCCCTAGAAGAAAGATTCTTGATTCCATCAGATTCTAAAACATGTCCATGACCCCACAAAGGGTGAAAGCCACTGCTGGTAAAATTTAAAGCTGGTACCAGCAGGGGTTTTCTTCTCAGAGAAGGCTTGCATTTTAACCTTACGGTGATGGAGAAACTGCCATTTTTGTCTTAGGAAATAATAACAAGAGGTTTTCCATCTAAAGGCAAGAGAAGTAGGAAAGGCTGCGTGGGGCACCAAACAGCCTCATATGCTGCCTTTGTTATTGTATTCTACAGCCTCCTCTCAGGAGCAAGGGCAGGCTCATCTTCTCAGGAACAAATGTTATCCTTTAAACACAAAATCTTTCCTTCATATAAAATATAGGCTTTCATTAGAAATTTCTAAATAACTGATCACACTGGGATGCCCCTCCTGTTCTTCATTACAGATAAATTCTTTGCTGAAGTAACAGTAGGCTATGGGTGAGGGATCAGGAGACAGGGTTTTAGTCCCAGCTTTATCACTAATTTACTGAGCAATCTTTTAAGAATGACTTGGCTTCTCTGGGCCTCGGTTTCTTCAACTGGAAAATCATCTAGGCAGTCTTCTCTAGTCCTGTGATTCTAAGTAAGCTGCCAGAGTCTACTTTAAATAAAATTTCTGTACTGCCTTTATTGGTATTGAGAGCTTGTTTTCATATTTGGGGAAGAAAAATATTCAACCAAACACTAAGTTGTTTTCTTCCTTTTTAATATGTTAGCATCTTGTCTGAAGTAGCAAAACCTGCTCCTGAAAGCTTCAAAACAGTTTGTGGTGGATTGCAATTCTTGTCTCAGAAAGATTAATTGGAAGTGAAATCTAAGGAAGAAAATTCAAAGCCCATTTCTACGCTTCCTGCCTTTTAGATCTTCTAACATGTAAATTGACCGTTACAAAGAGGATTAGTTATTAGAATGGCCTGCATGAAGACCAACATTCAGCTCCCAGTTTATTCCTTGCCAGAGACGCCATGCTGCCCAGCATCTTAATGGCCTTCTTTTCAATTTGCAGGAAGACGAACCGCATACCAACTCCAAGGCCTGTGTTTCGCAACTTTCATTTAACCACAGCCTTGACATCCACACTAGGGAACTGCAATTACTTGTCAAGATTTAAGAAAGTTACTTCTCACCTCTGGATTGCGTTGTCCTTTCCCGTATTCATTTCCGCCCTCTTCCTTATCTACTGTGTCTTTTTATTCTTAAGTAGGAGGGCTTTTGTCTTTGTTTTTTTTTCTTTGCAAAACTTCCTTCAAGACAGCATATTTATGATTGCTTAATTCTCCCCCATCATATCATTGGTCTCCTGCATCTCCTTTCCACTTCTTCTGATACAAAGATACCTCCTTACCTAGAGATCACAGCTATTCTAACGCAGAGAACCAAGACACATAAAAGACACAGGATTGACGAGCCAACATAGATTTATCATCACAGTTATGATTTTTGCTTTTATGTTACGTAGAATCCCATCTAGAAAAAATGCAACATCCAATGTATAAGTGTACAGAGAAGGGGAAGAGCCAGGCAAATTCTTGAAAAGGGAAGATTCTAAGGTCTAGACTAGTCAAGGGAAATGGCAGTGAGATAGGAAATAGAAGGCAAAGAAAAAATGATAACAAAGGAATCAAAGAAACCTAAGGTATTTGCTGGTGAGATGAAGAGACCTAGCACCCTAGCAATACCTAATCTGGATTCTAGCCTATCTACATGGATGTAGAATAGATCATCAACTTAGCCTAGGAACAGAACGAAGAAAGGAAGCTGATCAGGAGCAGCTATTTCACCTAGGCTCTCAAAAGCCACACTTGATTTTTTAATTTAGTGACAGATGACCATGTGGCTGCTCAGAAGAAGGGCTACATTTGCCAGCCTTCCTTGCAGCTGGGCAGGTCCAATGGGATGTGAATAGAGGTGACATGGACAACTTCTAGGACATGCCCTTCTGTAAGGGAAAGAATGATCTCCATCTGCCTTATCTGCTGGCTGGGTTACAGAGCAGTGGCTGGAGCAAGGACAACCAGTCACACATCAAGAATGACAGAGGGACTGGAGCAGTGGATTGGCAGTCACAGTGCTTGATATGCACAAGGACATGGGTTTGAGCCCCAGCACCATGTATACAACAAGGTATTGGAGCAATGAGAGCCACATGAAAAACTAAATAAAAAATTGATTCTCTCTTTCTCTCTCTCTCTCTCTCTCATACTGTGCCTCTCTCTTTAAAAAAGAAAGAACCTCTGTCACTGACACAGTGAAGCCACCATGTCACCTTAAATTGCTTATATTTATTCTGTGTTTTTAAAAGAATTCTAACTTGTCTTGTTTAAGCCACTGATACTTGGCTTTTAGCAAACAGATTCTACACCCTATTTAACCAACTAATAAAATTTTATTACTTTCAAGTAGGGATATTATTTGGGGGATCCCAAAGATTATGCAAGAAATTCCACTTTCCCTTGCTCTTTTGGTTGTGGCTTCTCGGTAGAATGAAAAAAAGGTGGGATTGGAGTCAGTTCTTGGCTCCACTAGTCCCTAATTTTTCTTCGCTCATAAAATACATAACCACAAGAGTTAATATTTAGTAGATGTTTCTGTGTCATGGTTGCTTATATGGGTTATCCCATCAAATACCCACAACAACCCTGTGCAGTAGGTATTATTGTTATTACTCCATTTTATAGATAGAGCTAAGAATTTTTTCCTAGTGAGAAGTAAAGCTTGAATTTGGACCAAGAGAGTTCAACTTGAGAGTCCGTAGCTCTTAGCCATTTCCTTTGATACCTAACTTTCTGCACTGATGGGAGATGGCAGTTAAATACAGCACCCAGAACGCAGTCATGCCATTACAAGCTGGGGAGATGATTGGCTGACACTGGCTGTGTCAGCCAGAGTCCCAGAGTCCTAGGTCTTTCCAAAGCCACAATCCATAAGGATGACTCTGAGTCATTAAGTAAAGGTTATGTTCTGGGGCTGGAGCAGTGGCTCGGTAGTTACGACGCTTGCCTAGCATGCATGAGTATGCCAGTTCAAACCCCAGCTCCACGTACACAATGAAGTCTTGGAGCAACAAAAGCCATGTGAAAATCTAAATTTAAAAAAATTTGTTTCTCTCTCTCTCTCTCTCTTTCTCACCATCCCTCTCTCTTTAGAAAAGAAAAAAAGAAAAGGTTACATTCTGTTCAAAATGCTTCAGAAAGAAGAAAAGATGTGTCAATGATAACCCTACCTACTAAGAGAGGCTCCCCTATGGATGAGTGAGACTGACGAACTCCAGCCCTCTTGCCTTTCCCTTCTTTCCCAGGAGGGAGAAAGAAGAAATAAATACTACTTGGTGCCAAAAAAGGAGACTGTGGAACTTAAGGCCTGTCACTGCTCACAAAAGGGAAAAAATTAAGAAGAAATCTATGAGTGTGGAGGAGAAAAAGAAAAAAGGAAGAAGTGCATGTAATTCATAATGATTTTCTTCTAAAATGGACAAAGGGGGACATTGGAGTGCTTTAAAAGGTAGGTTTTTAAGTGTGAAACCTAAAGTTCAAACCCTGGTACTAAAAAAAAATTAAAAATTAAAACTGAAAGGGAGTTGCTGTTTTTCATGGAAGTTGCTCTTTAAGGACTGTTCTGCACAACCCTCACTGTTACGGTGAGGCGAATGGGCTAAAGCCACGTGAGATAGGAAGGAAGCCCCCCCACCCACAACCCCAGGGCACCAGGACTTCTCTTTCTCATCTCCACAGGAACAATCTCTGTCTCATAGTGCCGAAAAATGCACCATCCCCATTTCACATATAAGGAACTTGAATCTTGAAGATAGCGACTTGTCCAAGATCATGTCAATAGTGAGTGGTGGACCTGGAATTTTAAACCCAATACTGACAGTTACATAAACTCACTAACAACTAGGATTCCTTGATATGTGGTGACAATATTCTCTTCAAATTACTTCTTCTATTAGTAAGTTATTGGTCAAGTATTTTCTTTTGTTTTGATTCAACATTTTAAGCACCAACTATATCCAGTGACTAATATAAAGACGTGGTGTCTCCTGTCATTAGATTTACAGACTGATGGAGATGCCTGTGGTATTAGAGAAAGAAGACAAAAGAAAAGGTAGTTGTATCTGGAATGCCCCCAAAGGCTCATGTGCTGAAGGGTGGGTCCCCAGTGCAGCAATGTTCAGACATGGGCTTTTAAGAAATGATCCGATCATGAGTAGATTAATCTTTTTGATGGATGAATAATCTGAATGGACTAGTGGGAGATGGTGGAAACTGTAAGAGGTGGGACCTAGTTGAAGGAACTAAGTCTTTGGGGACATGCCCATGGGGACTTTATCTTGACCCCAGCTCCTTTCCTTCTCCCCCCTCCCCCACTTCCCCACTCTTATCCAGGTGAGCTGTTTTCCTTGGCCTTGCCCTTCCACCATGATGTCTCTGCCTCAGAACCAGCTGACCATGGACTGAAACCTCTGAAGCCATGAGTCAAATAAATCATTCCTCCTTGAAGTTGTTTTTCAGGTATTTTAGTCATAGAAAAGCTAAAGCAGCAATCCGTATTCCCAAGGGTAGGAGTGGCTTGGCAGATTTAACCAACAAAAATACAGAATGCCTAAATTTCAGACACACAAAAGAGGATTTTAATTTGAGTATGTCTCATGAAATATACTAAAATATTATTCATGGTTTACCTGAAATTCAAATTTAACCAGGAGTGCTGTATTTTATCTGGCAATTCTAGGTGAGGGAGCAAAGTGAAGGAGTGGTAAAATACATTTTATAGAGTCAGAAAGGTAGTAGTTTTTCTCCAGATTTGGGGCACTGCAGAGGGAAAAAAGGAGGGAAGAACCTTTAACTCTTTCACCACATGAATCAAGACCATGAGAAACCATAAACTTTCAAAAGGCCAATAGGATTGCTTTTACAGTGATACATTGGGTCACACCAAAATCGCTTCAATCACTTATAAATAAGTGGGAAATAAATTAGTAGGTATATTTTCAAATATAAGGTCTCCCATTGAGTGAGGTTTGAGTAGATTGTGTAGCAACCACTCAGGATGTAGCCTCCTTCACTCCACTTGTAAGGAGAGTGCTATGCTCTTAAGATGCACCCCCTTGCCCCCCTCAAAGTAGAGATCAGAATTTAAAGAGAGGAGGGAGTGTCCAGTTGCTGCACACTCTCACGGCTGGCCAAGTGATTTCAGTTGAACTTTCTCCTCCATCAGTTTCAGTTTCCTTGTCTGTGGCATCACAAGAATTCCCTGATTGATCTCTAAGACTCTCCCCAGCCCTCAAAATTATCCAGTGTTGAATAATAAGGCTAAGCCCTGTCAGCTCTCTGACCAACCAGAGAAGAGGTAGCTTGATTCTCCATCCTTCCTGACAATTCTCTAAGTTCTTGATATTCTTACACAAAAATTTGCTTTTGTTCTTAGCTGGATTTGATTTCTGCTACTCTCAACCAAAGAATCAAAGAATTCCTGGTCACTGGGCAGGAGGGGAGGGGAGGTTTTGAGGCTTGTTCCATTTGTGGAACTTGAGGGTAAATGAGCTACGCCAGTCTTTACTGTAGGACCTCTCAGACCCTTGTACATGCTCAGGTCTCTTTGACTCTCTAAATGAGAATATGGAAGTTGGAGCTTTTGAAACCATCCTTTATGTTGTTGTTTTGCTAGAACAATTTGGAGGACCTGAAACCCAGTTTTCCTGACTTCTAAGATTTTTCACTCTTGTCTTCAAGTGTAGTATATGTGTAAACTCTGACCTACTAGCCAATTTTAATATTTTAGGTGAACAAATCAAATCTTCCAATTCTGTTTCACCCCCACAAAGTGCATGAACTGATTATTATAGTAAGTCAAAATTGTACTTTGAACTCATTGCAAACCAGCCATCCTATAACCGCAGAGTGGTTTAATGTGATTAAAGCCACAATGGATCACAGAACGCTCTTCATGAGGCCGAGGGAGCTGACCCACATCACCTTGCCAAAAAGCAATTTTCATGATTACTCTCTGCCTGCCCAAGATTCCTGTGGTTCCCACTGGAAAAACGATCTTTCATTTCCTGACATCGTTGCTTTCTTTCTGCTATTCCCTGCATTGTATCACGGGACTCCTGGAAGGACTGGCTGCCTCGGAACACAAACTCCAGGTCCAGGCAAACATTGATTATCCACAGGAGGCTCAGCTGCAGATCCATCAGCGGACTATGGTTATCAATGACGTGGTTGCTGCCACTCCGCTCAGCCCCATGTTTTCCTTAACGCAAAGTTTTTGTCAAATACATACTGAACACAGACCATGAGCCAGTCTTTGTCAGACCCTCTCAGAATTTCTGTTTAATCCTTACCCTATATGATTGTGTTTTAACTATTTATAAACCGCTGGGGTGTGCAAGTTTCTCTACTATATTATCTAGAAAGTTGTGACACTGGCCTCAAAGAACCACAAATTCCTTCTCATCATAGCGTCCTCTGGGTATTGATCACAGGCACTTTTTGGCATGTGTGTTTGAACTACAAAAATAGATGCACAAAAAAATGTAGGCTTGATTTTCTTTTTAAATTCTCTTTTCCATATTTTTGGTGCATTATAGTTGTATGTAACGGTGGGATTTATTGTTACATATTTGTAAAATTGTTTTAATTCTTGTAAGAAAATTTGAAATAATCCTTATAACAAAAGAAAATGAATCTCAAGTTTGGGATAGAAGTTATTTATTCCTGGGGGCATTCTTCAAAAAAGAAAATTCATTTAATGCAAAATAACTTCACTAAAAAGAGAAGAAGAATGCAGTTTACTCTTTTGGTGCATTAATAATGACCAAGCACCTTTCTAAGGAAGTTTTCCTGTGCAGTATACATGCATATTACATGCACATTTGAGTAGGTGCAAGGGGTGTAATAAGACAGGTATTTTTCTTATTATCTTCATTCTAAAGAGAAGGAAAATGAGACTCAAGAGTTTTAAAAATCTTGCCCATGGCCATATTATTAGCAAGAAGCAAAACTGGTTTTTAAATATGGGATTGTTTTACTCCAGTGCTTTTTATGCACCTAAATACTGTGTTATATTCCTTATAGGATTCCTGAGATACCCATCCCATCAGTGGGCATATGGAGTCTCTAACCCCAGTTGCTTCTGGCCATGAGCAGTTACCTCTATTCAACCGTCTTTTCCTCATCTCCCCTCACAACGCTTAGTTAATAGCGACTTCTATCATTTTCCAAGTGGTCCCTCCCAGTGTAAAATGCCCAGACACTTTAAATTAGCCACTTAGGAAATCACTTCTAGATTAAAAGGTAAAAGTCACTGTTTAGATAAAAAAAAATCAAGAATGGTCATGTGGTAAGTCACCCCCTCTATTTTTCAGAAAAGAAGATTAAGCTAAAAGGTCAGAATCTGGGGTTGTAGAACGGGGTGCAAGAAGCTGTCATTCTTGTGCATAATTGAATCATTAGGTTAAGTGTCCTTAAGCACTGAGTGAAAGTTGTTGAAGTTGACTAAGTCCTCATAGACTCAGAAGACTTGGTCCATCTAGAACGAAGTTCAGCAACAGATCAGTGGGCCAAATCCAGTCTACACATTTGGGGTTTTGACTTTGGTAACAGTCCATAAATGTTCCTTATATTTTTAAAGGTTTGTGCTATAAGTTTGGATTTGGGATGTCCCCCAAAGGCTTATGTGTTGAAGGCTTGGTCCCTTATGCAGCAGGAGGAGAGAGCTTTGGGAAATGATTGGGTCATGAGGGCACTAACCTCATCAGGGGATTAATCTATTGATGAATTCATAATCAAAATGGACTCTCGGGAGGTGGTGGAAAGCCACAGGAAGTGAAACCTAGATGAAGGAGTGGGTCCTTGGGGCGTGCTCTTGAGGAGTATATCTTATCCCAGGCCCCCTCCTCTCTGCCTCTCTGCTTCCTGACTGCTCCACCACACCCCCTCCACCATGACGCTCTGCCTTCCCACAGCATTGCACCTGCTGACCGTGGACTGCAGCCCCGAAACTGTGAGCCAAAACTCACCTCCCTTAAGTTACTTTTCTCAGGTGCTTGTCACAATGAAAAGCTGACTAACACAGATTGTAAACAAAACAAAGATCATTTGTGGTCCTCAAAGCCTAAAATATTTGTACCTGCTTCCTTACAAAAATAAGCTTTCTAGTTACCCATGTTCTAAAACGCACCTGTGATCCCCACAAGAAAGCTATGGAACAATAAATGCTAGTTCACAACATAAAATGTTGCCAGAGTGCAATGGCTTAGCTTGCAGTTTTATTACCTGTGGGTAGTGCTTTAATTCAGACTTATCTTAGCCTTTGGGAATGAAGTTTCAGTATTTAGTTTAAATGAAAAGAATGGAAAATTAATTTGTTTCCCAGTTTTTAATTTACCCCTTTTTAATTTGATAGGAGTCCAGGTATTTTAGTGAGCTTTTCCTAGGCAGATTCTGTGAGAAAGAACAACTGTAAAAAGCCAAAGTTTCCCAGAGGAGACGTAAGGGATCTTAATCATAAGGAAGAAGAAAAACAATTATTTAATGCCTCTTATGTACCAGAAATTTTCACACCTGCTGAGTCAAAAATCCCAAGCAAGCCAGAAGTATTGTTACACACTGGTAACCCTAATTATCAGGAGGCTGATGCAGGACGATCACAAGTTCGAGGCCAGCCTGGGCAACTTAGTGAGACCCTGTCTCAAAAGAAAAAAATTTAAGGAAGTGTGGATATACCTCTGTGGTAGAGCACTTTCCTACCCTTCATAAAGCCCTGGGTTCAATTCCCAGTGCTGAAATAAATAAGTAAATAAATAAATAAGTCCCATGCAGTCTGCTTCAGTCTTAAAGATAACATGCTGGGTCTTTAAAGGGTTAAGTTTCTCACCCAAGACCAACAAACCTGAGATGCAAACCTTAGTTTTCTGGTTCTAAGTCCAGTGCTTCTTTTTCTACACTTGACTCAATATAGTGAATCTGAAAGTGTTCCAGGTGGAGAATCCAAGCCAAGCAATGATTTCTCATTTGATCAGTGAGAGTATCAGACTAGAAGATTGCATGACCCCTCCCACATCCTGTTGTCTATGATTGAGTATGAGAAATGAAGCACATGAACTGGAAAGGGAGACTCAGGTATGCAACTTCAATCTCCTGACTTGTCTAGCTTCCTGGGAGTATGAGGTCAGGGGGCAGAGGGAGAACTTGGCCAGATTCATTTAAGTGAGAAATGCAAGATGACCAAAATATAGTGCAAAAAAGCTTTCAGTCCTAGAGGTATGGCAACCTGAGTTAACAAAGTCTCTCTCCCACTACGAAAACGTGTAAATCTTAGATAAATATTTTACAACTTCAAAATATATAGCCTGAAAGAAGGCAAAAACAATTCTCAGGTGCCAAAAACAAGAAGGAAATTCAAAACCAGACACATAAACTCCAGGTCAGGATATGGATCCCACAGTCAATTTGGCCTGCAGTCTGTTCAGGCAGAAACTGAGACCTCTGTTTAAAACCAGGACGCTCAAAATCCTTCCAGAACTGGAAAGGGGAGCTAGAAGAACTTAGTCTACTGCCCAGAGAAGCAACAGGAAGCAAGTTATCTTTTCTAGGATCTGGGGAGGAAAAATAAGCAGTATATCTTCTGAAAAACCCCAAACCCAATCTGGTTATGGAGCATGGATTTAAGCTATCTTTATGTTATATAAATTTCAAGTAAGAAAGTAACATAATCACTGGTCCATGACCAGCAGAAACCACAGGAACCTTAAGAAGAGTGCATAGATAGCTCTGTAGGAAATTATCCACAATTCAGAGTACATGGAGTCATCAGAAGGAAAAATAAAAGCTTATAGTAGATAAAGTTATCAAGTTGGAGTTTCATCTAATACAATGCATGCAAGAACAATCAGACCAAGAATGAGAAATAATGATAGAATAATCTGAAAGAAATTGCAAATTAAGTATATTTACATTGAGACAATAACAGATAACATATTAAAAATAGCAAAACAATAGAACTCATAAAAGTAAAGGAAGGATTTAAGGAAAAATCAAATAGAACTTCTAGAACTGAGAAGCATAATCATTAAAATTCTAAACTCACATTAAATGCCAATTGAAAAGTACTAGCAAATTGGTGAAATGCTTTGAGAAAATCATCCAAAATGAAATACAGAAAGATAACAACATAGAAAATATCAAAGCAAGTTTGAGAGACATGGAGGACTGACTAATAAATTCCAACTGAAATCAACTATAAATTCCAAGGACAAATGGATAAAGGAGGTTAGATGTAATTCAAATAAACAATGACTGTGAATTTTCTTCAATAATTATCCATTATTGAAGAAAGCTACTGAGTTCCAATTAGAATAATCAAAACAGAAAAATAAACAAACCAAACAAAAGCCCACACAACCATATGCAATGGAACCAAACTTTCAAATAAAAATACCTCTCTAAAGCACCTAAGAGATAGCCTAAGCATAAATGACAATTAGGATGTTCACAGGATTATCATTAGTAATTGTAGAGTTTCTCCTTTACCCACCTAAAGTGAAGGTGAGATAAAATTACTTTTCTAAAACTAAGATGTTTAAAAATAAAATATTTTTAAAAATTACCACTGACATCCATTGCTAAAAAAAAGAAACTAATAATTTGATGTATTTTAGAAAAAAAATAATTGAACTTAAACAGGGTAAAAATCAAGAAGAAATAATTAATAGAGAATCATTTGCAAGTATATTCTCCCATTTTATAAGTTATTTCTTTTCTCTGTTGATGATTTCTTTTGCTGTGTAGAAACTACTGGGTATGTACTGAAAGGAAATTAAATCTGTTAATTAACTTTGCATCACTCTGACCAATATATCTAACAAGAACAATTTAGAAGAAGAAAAATTTATTTTGGCTCACAGTTTCAGAAGTTTAGTCCCATGGTGGGCAGACTGTCGCTCTGGGCTCAGGATGAGGCAGAACATCACGGTGGAAGGGTATGGTGGAAGAACACCGCTCACCTTATGGCAGCCAGGAAACCAAGAGAAAGGGGGATGGGGATACAGGAAACCATTCCAGGGCATGCATTCAGCGACCCACCACTCCCAGCTTGCCCCATCAGACTACAGTTACCACCCAATCCATCCAATTAAACTAGAATGGACTGATTAAGTTACAGCTCTTATAATCTGATCATTTTACCTCTGAATATCCCTGCATTAACATAAGAGTTTTTTGGGGACACCTCATGTCCAAACTAATATATTCAGAGGTATCTGCATCCCTATGCTTAATTCAACACTATTCACAATAACCAAGATATGGCTTCAGAGTAAGTGTCCATCATCAGAAGAATGGTTAAAGGAAATGTGTATACATGCAGTGAATACTACACAGCCACAAAACAAATGGAATTCTGTCAATCACGGCAATATTGATGAACCTGGAGTACATTGTGTTAAGCGAAATAAGTCACATACTGAAAGACAAATATCATATGATCTCACTCAAGTGAAAACTGAAAAAAGGGGTTTTCATAGAAGGAGAAAATAGAATAGTGATTAGAGGTGGGCTTTTTGTTGTTGTTTTGCTTTGGTTTGGTTTTGATTTGCTTTGATTTAGTTTTTGCAGTACTGGGAATCAAACTCAGGGCCTCACACAATTGCTTTACCTGAGCTACATTCCCCAGCCCAATTCTGGTGTTCTTTGGCATAGTAGGTTGATAAAGAATTAGCAATCATGCATTTTGTATTTTATATTTCAAAATACCTAGAAGGGAAGATTTTTAATGTTCTTTTTATAGAGAAGTGTTCAATGTTTAAAGTGATTATTGTGCTAATTACCTACCAGATCTGACCATTATACAAGGTACAGATGCTTTGAAAATGTCGGTTGTACCCAGAAATGTGTATAATTATTATGTTCATCACTTTTTTTTTTTTTTTAATTCTCAATTTGCCCTAGTCCCTGTTAAGGTTGGGCACCACCTGGTGGTGATTATCTACTCTGGCCTGAATATTAACTGGGAGGTTTCTGGGTCCAGCAACTGACCTGGGACCCACTTTCTGCCTCAGTTGCCTGCCTTCCACCTCTGCCCAGTCCTCTCCCACCTGCACATCAGATGAGCCTTTAATTAACCTCTTGATTTAGATCGGGGCTGCCATACAGTGAGAGCCTATCACCAATTGCATTAGAACAATATTCTTTTTTGGCCAGAATTTATTACACTAGAAAACAATAAATGCTGACGTATAATGATCGAGGATTCAATTCAAGGAGATAATAAATGTACAGATTAGTCCAAAAAAGTATAATGAAGTAAATGACAAAGGTAAGTAAGGATTTAGGGAATTAGAAAACAAACAATAAAGTCAACAAAATTTAAGATCTCTTTCCAAAGATAAATAGTATCTTGCACAGAAAAAAGACAATATTAAAATTCTTAAATGGAACCTAGAGAAAATTTTTTATATTTAGGTAATATTATGTCAATAAAATTCAAAACAAAATGGATAACTTTTATACTTAGTCATTTTACTTATCTGTATATATAAAATGTACAAACATACTATATAAACATGGTTGTAAGCACATTATGACATGTAAACATGTATCATATATAAACATATTCGATGCTTATTATACGTAATGCAGACATGTTATTCAAACATATATAACATGTAAACAATATTACAACACACATGATTTTTAGGTAGTCTTATATTTGCTTTTTTATGTCTCCATTTGTCTTCATCTTCTCAGGTCTTCTTCAGTTTCCTTCTTCAGTGTTCGATAGTGTTCATTGTAGATGTCTTTTGCTTCCCTTGTTAGATTAATTTGCAAGTATTGCATTCTTTTTGAGAATATTGTGAACTGATTTCTTGATATCTTCTTCTGCCCTATTATTGCTAGCATATAGGACAGCTATTGATTTATAGATATTGATCTTATAGCGTGCCACTTTGATAAATCTGTTTATAAGCTCAAGCAGTTTTCTGCTAGATGTTTTTTTTGGAGGGGGTGGAGGGGTATTCCAGGTATAGGAATATAGGTGGAGGGATAATTTACTTCCTCTCTTCTCATTTTTATCCCTTTGATTTTTGTTCTCTTGCCTGGTTGCTCCATCTAGGGTCTTGAGGACTCTATTGAATAAAAGTCGTTAGAATTGGCAGCTTTCTCTTGTTCCCAAGATTAGTAAAATGCTTTCAACTTCTTCCATTTAATATGATACTTGCTGAGGGTTTTTCATATATGACCTTTACATAGCTAAGATATGTTCCTTTGATCCCTATCTTCTCCAGAGTTTTAAACATAAATGGGTGCTGGATTTTATTACAGGCCTTTTCCACATCAATAGAGTTGATCACATGGTTTTTATCATTCATTCTTTTTAAGTGATGAATCACATTTATTGATTTGTATGTGTTGGACCAGCCTTGCATCCCTGGAAGCTCACTTGGTCTTCATGAATTATTTTCTGATGTGTTTTTAAATGCTAAAACTTTATTAAGGATTTTTGCATCAAAGTTCATCAGGGATAATGGTCTGTAGTTTTCTTTTTTGTGTGTTTTTTTGTTGAGTTTTGGTATCAGAGTTACAGTTGCATTATAAAAAGTGTTTGGGATAGTTCCTTTCTTTTCAATTTCTTGGAATAGCTTAATAAAGAGAAGTGTTATCTTCTTGCAGGTGTGGTAAAATTCAGCAAGGAAATCATCAGGTCCTGGGTTTTTCCTTCTTTGCAAGCCTTTTAAATGCTATATTGATTTCAGTGCCTGGTATTAGGCTGTGTAGGCTTTCAATATAATCCTGTGTCAGTTTGGGTTGTTGTAAGTGTCTAGAAATTTATCTATGTCTTCTAGATTATCTAATTTAAAGGAGTATATTTTTTTCAAAATAGATTCTGATAATCCATTGGATTTCCATGGGGTCAAAATCACCTTTTTTTTGGTGATTTTGTTCATTTACTTCACTACCTTCCTTCTTTTAGCAAAATTAGCCAGAGGTCAGTCAATTTTATTTAGCATTTTGGAGAACTATCTCTTTGTTTCATTGATTCTTTTTATTGATTTTTGTTCTCAATTTCATTTATTTCTGCTCTAATATTGATTACTTCCTGCCTTCTGTTGGCTTTGGGATTAGATCATTGATCCTTTTGTATTGATTTCAGATAGAGCATAAGCTTATTTATTTGGGATCCCTGCTAATTTTTAATGTAGGCACTCAGTGCTATAAATTTTCCCCTTAAGAATGCTTTCATGCTGACTCAGAGGTTTTGACATGTTGTGTCTTCATTCTTATTCACTTCCAAGGATTTCTTGATTTCTGCTTTCACATCTTCTTGGATCCATTCTTCATTTAATAGGGTACTATTTAATCTCTACATGTATATGTTTTTCCTGTCATAAATTTTTCTGTTAATTGCTATGACCATGGCATTGTGGTCTGATAGAATACATAGGATAATATCTACTTTTTTGTGTTTCCTGGGATTTCCTTTCTGAACTAGAATATGATCTATTTTGGAGAAAGATCTTTGTGCCATTGAGAAGAAGGTAAACTCAACCAATTTGAGGTGGAATATTCTATAGATGTCTGTGAAATCCTTTTAATTTATAGGATTCTTTAGTCTGGAGACCTCTTCATTGATTTTTCTGCTGTGATGATCTGTCTATTGGTGATAGAGGAGTATTAAAGTCTCCCGGTATTATCATGTTGGGGTCCACAAGTGGTTTTATTTCATGGAGTATTTTTTCCACATCCTTGGGAGCATTGGTGTTTGGAGCATAGAGATTTACTATGCTTACATCTTCCATTGTTCCCTTAACTATGATGAAGTGGCCTTCTTTATCTCTTCTGATTAAATTTTGATTGAAATCTGCTTTGTTGGATATAAGTATTACAACACGAGCTTGGTTTCTTGTGCCGTAAGTTTGGTAGATTTCCTTCCATCCTTTCACCCTCAATCTGTAGATGTCTTTGACTGTAAGATGGGTCTCCTGTAGGTGCATATTGTTGGATTTTGTTTTTTGATCCAATCAGCTAACCTGTGTCTTTTTATTGGTGAGTCAAGACCATTCACATTCAGTGTTAATATAGTAATGTGATTGTGGTTCATAGTCATCATGCTTTATTAATGAGTTCTGTGCTGTCCTGGTTATCTTTTGAAACTGTGTACTTTTATTGAATTTCCTCTGTTTATAGGTTTTGAGTATTGTTTGTTTGTTCTTGTACCTAGAGTTTATCACTTTTCTTAAGGGAGAGAAGGAGAGAGAAAGAGAGAATCAATTTTATTTATTTTTTCATCTGACCTTCATTTCTCTGACACTTAGCTGTGCATGTGGTGCTAGGGTTCTAACCTGGGTCCTCATGCACACCAGGCAAGTGCTCCAGCTGCTGAGCCACCACTCCAGTTCTTGGAGTTTATCTTTGAATATTCTTTTTAATTCTAGTTTTTCTGTTCATGAGTGTTGCAAGTTAGATCTTATTGTGAAATGTTCTTATTTCCTCCTTTGAATTCAAAGGTGAGTTTTACTGGGTTTAGTATTCTTGGCTGCAGGTTGTGTTCACTCAAATATTTAAAGATCTCCTTTCAGGATTTTCTTACTTCTAGAATCTGAGATGAAAAATCAGATGTGATCCTTACTGGTTTGCCTCTGAATGTGATTTGACGTTTCTCTCTTACAGCTTTTAATATTCTTTCCTTGATTTCCCTACTATATTTTTTGAATATTATAAATCTCTGTAAGCTTCCCATTTGAATAGGCCTGTTGGGTGTCATATATGCTACCTGGATGAGCATATCTTACTCTATTGTAATATGCGAAATTTTTTCTTTAACTATTTCGTTAAGAATATTCTTTATGCCATTCATTTGCATTTCAATTTCTTCTTGTATCCCTATTACTCTGAGATAATTTCTGATTTTATTCTGCTCATGCTCTGTGATTTTTTTTCTTTTCTTTTTTGTCATCCAAGTACTCAAGGTTACTCAGCCTATCCTCATTGTTGGAAGTTCTTTCTTCAAGAGTTGAAGTTTTGTTTTCTATAGAAGTTAGTCTATTATCAAATTCTTCCATTGTTCCTCTGATGTAATTGACTGAAGATTTTTAGCTCCATTATTTTCTTTTTTAGTATGTCTACTTAATTTTTGTCTCTCAGGTTTTCTCACTTAGTTCCTTTAGCAAACCTTCTTTTAGCTCAATGTTTCTTTTAGTAATCAAATTATTGATATTTTTTTCTAGGAATTCATTCCACCCCCTGACCATAGGCTCCATGGTAGGGGAGTTATGTGTTTGAGGTGAACCTTTTCTAATTTGATTCCTCATCTTTGAAGAGCTTCTTCAGATCTTTGAGTTGAGGTTCCTTGTGTGGAAGCAAGGCAAGTCTCCAGGTGCTTCTCCCATGCTGGTCAAGATTAAGTCAGACACTGCCTCTTGGATGACCACCTTCTTCCAGGAAGCTGCTTCTGCCTGGAGTCTCATTTTGCTGCACCTTTTGGAGACAGGCTCCAAGATGTGGATCTGGAAGCTGGTGATGTTGCGTGGAACTCCACTGGGTTGAAGCTCTGTGACAAAGGTGCATTGCTGAGTCCTGGGTCCCAGAGGTGCAGGGGGGAGGGCCATAACAGGCCTACTACGTGCTGCGCTGGGACCTGAGATCCTTGGAAGTAGGGATGGGCCCAATATATGTGGACCTGGAGAGTATGTACTGTTGCTGGGTGGCTGTGGATGGGGATCTTTGGTGTGTCCTGGGTACCTGCCGGCACCAGGACCAGAGGTCTGGGCCCAAGCAGTGGCTGGGCAGGAACAGATTTAACACCAAAAATCGAAAGTTTTTTTAAAGGTTCCTCAATAATTAGTAAGATTATAAAGGAATGACTAAAGAGTTGGAAAACTTCTGACTTTGTACATTCTAATGAGGTTGGACCTTTTTGTTACCATCCCCATTCTACAAATAATAAAAAAAAACAACTAAAGTTTAGAAGAGGTAAGTAATTTGTCAAGATTATGCAGAAGTTGGCAAGTAGCAGAGGCAAGAATTAGGGTTCCTAGACCCTGGTCCCAGATTTTTAGATGCAGAGCTGTACCATATTGTTGGTGTCTGGTTAGACAATCCAGCTATTATTGCCACCCCCAGGACTGGCTTCGCCATCACCCCCAACTTTTCTCATTCTCAGTGGCACAAAAGTTCATCCTTGTTAATTACTGAAAGAAGCAGTAATGAGCTTTCCCACAAGAGGCCCTCCATGAGTGGAAACAAGTTCATGATGGTCAAGTCAATACACTGGTGGGCAGGGGGAGAATTGAGAGCAGCAGTCAATTCAGGTTTTTCTAGGTATGTGCCCAGATTCTCCCATCTCTTAGATTTGGTGTTTTCCAATGGGATTGACTGGAAGTGACCTAATCTGTTAGCAGCTGCTAAGTGAATCAGTCTCTTCCCATCACCCTCTGGTTCAGCAGTGTCCAATACACCAGACCCAGGACTCATATAGTCAATTATTTATTATAGTTTAGTTCTGGAATGTCGTCCAGAATCTTGTGTGTTGAAGGTTTGGTCCCTGGATGCTGGTGTTAATGGGAGGCTGTGGAAACTTTATGGAGTGGGGTCTGATTGGAAGAAGCGGATCACATGCGGGTGCCGCACGAGGTTATATTTTGTTCCTGATCCTCCCCTCCCCACACTTCTCTTTCTCTCTTCCCTTTTCTTTGAGGTCAGCAGCACTACTTTCTGCAATGATGTTCTTCATCCTCAAAACCCCAAACCTCTGAAACTATGAGCCAAAATGAACTTTTCCTCTTTTAAGTTTCTTGTCTCAGGTATTTTGTTACAGTGATGTAAGGCTGACCAACATACCATTTAAATTTAAATTCAAATTAGTTAAAATAAAATGAAGGACTAAAGAGGTGGTTCAGCAATACAGTGCTTGCCTGGCATGTGCAGGGACCCCAGCACCACATACACAACTAAGTGTCAGAAAAACAAAAAACAGATGAAAAGATAAGTAAATAATTGACTTTTTCTCTCTCAAGAAAATAAAAAACGGCAGTGGTTTGGCAGTTATGGCACTTGCATTGCATGCACGAGTCTGTGAGTTTAAACCCCAGCACCACACAACAAAGTGTTGGAGCAATGAAGGCCATGTGAAAAACTAAGTAAAAAATTCATTTTCTCTCTCTCCCACTGTCCCTCTCTCTAAACAAACAAACAAACAATATATAAATAAAATGAAGTGTTCAATTCAACAGTATCAATGTCATATTTAGAACAGTGTGTTGTACATATTTTTATAGGTGCTAGGGTCATTGGACTCCTGTAATCTAGCAAGGAATGTGCTGGTTTTGCAGTGAGTTGAACTTGACACCCACGGATATCTCCCTGACAGTTCACATCAGATTCCAAGGTGCGTTGCAGCCCTACTCAGTCAGAACCCCTTTGCTAAGAGTCAGGGAATCTGCCTATTTGCTGAGCTTCTTGGGAAATTCTTAAGTACCCCGAAGTTTGGAAGAACTGTGATAGATTAAAGCAGTGGTAACATCATAAACACACACAAGAAGCAAGAAGTTCTGGCTCTCCAGGAGGCTTATTTCCACCATGTGCCCTTGCCTGTTCTCAGCCTAGTCCTCTACAGTAAGCTCTGGTCCTTGGGAGTTTGGCTTCAGGGATCCCAGCCTGCAGGCACAGACTTTCCAGTGCAGCACTACAGTGCAGCAGGTTTCCTAGAGGCCAGCACAGAGTGTGCTTCCTCTGAGAAGAGCGCAGGGCCTAACGCACTTATCAAGAGAACGGACAAAGTTCCTCCTGGACCTGCTTTTCCCTGTGGCTACACTAAGGCATACCCGACTCTTTAGCAGGCCCTGTTGGACAGAAAGACATGACTCTCCATCTGCATTAGGATTTATCATTTCCAGAACCAAAATCCCTTCAGACGTTCTTACTCCTGGTGAGTGTTCAACAGATGACACCAAGATTTTAAAGAATCCCAGCAATGAAACTCTAAGAATCTTCTTTCATTTACCTGTTTTGTTAGGTTTCCTCAGGGCTTCTTTGGGATGTAACTCCAAGTAGGTGAGACTACAACCAGGTGTACATTCCCTCTCCCTTAAGAGATCAGGGGAAGATTGAATGTGATTCTAAGTGGACGGGGAATCATTTATCAGCCTGGGTGGGGCTGGTGAAAAACAGTTTCAGCAGATGGAAAAATGAGGAAAACCCACAGAATTCTCTGAAACTCTTCAAGGAATGTACTTGGAGATTCTTGTTTCACAGGATCCTTGCTTGAACATGACTTTTCTTGGCTCAGAGCACAGGGTTGCAGAGGCCCTCTCTGGACCCCAGCCAAGTAAGTTAGATTAGCAGATGAACCAGAAGTTCTGCATAAGAACACAGTGTCACTTAGAACACAGGCCTGGAAAAGAGATCCCAAGGGCAGTTACACTGCTTGGACCCAAGCTACAGTGAGCCAGGCTAAAATGTCCAGAAGGAGAGAAGCTGACCGTCATGGGACCAGGTGGCTACAATGCAAGCTGAACAGTCAATCCAAGGTAAGGCTCTCACAGGCAAAATCGCTGCTGGGCCCAGAGCCAAGTTCAGCCATTCTGATACCACTCAGAAAGCCATAAATCCTTCCTTTCTGCGAGGACATAGCCAATTCAACATTTATGAAGTACCAAGGATATGCAGAGGTACATGCATGACCCTTCGGAAGATTGGGGGGCTGCATTGGAATTGCATGAAATAATAGCGCCTTCATCATTCAAGAAGTTTGTGTTCAATTAGAGGTCAACAGAATGGCCATGAGGAAAAAACTAAGTAAACATAAAATTATTAATGTGGTACAATCATATTAATGAGGTTTAAGGAAAGAGATTCATAACAACAAAAATATTTAATAGTGATTATATTTTAAAATAGAATGGTTAGATGAAAAATCTAAAAATTAATTCTTGGCTTGCTTGTAGGCTGGGAGCTGCCAAAGATGTGTGTGTGTGTGTGTGTGTGCACAGATGCATGTGCATGCACATGTGCACAAACCCCAAAAACAAACGCCAACTCTCATTCCTCTCTGTTTCTCCTCAGGGTCTGTTCCCTCACTATGGACATTTCCCCTCCCACTCTCTTTTTCTCTCCTCCACCTTCTTTCTTTCCTCCCCTGTGCCCACTCAGGGGCCTGTGATCTCACTGATGGGAGATACTGTAAAATGCCTTCTCCTCTATTCTGAATTCTTTCATTGCCCTGCACCCTTCTGCTCCTTCCACCCCCTTACCTTGCCAAACCTCAGCTGCACATCTTGCTCCAAGGCTTTGGGATTATTTCCCAGTATGTGTGGAGGAGAATTCTACTGCCAGCTACTCCATGCCATCTCTGGATCTGAATAAGTTGGCAGCCAAAGAAATGCAGGCCAATACAACCAAACCTTCCAGGGAACCAGCCGCTGTTGGACCAGTCTGTGGCTCTGACTCACACGTCACCCCCTACTTTTGTTTCTTCCTCATGACAACAGCAAACAAATCACACACAGATTCCAAGCACCAGTCGGTGAAGGGCATTGAGACTCTTCTCAGTGCTCTCTCCTCTAAACCTGTTGCTCCTTCCCAGGAACCCTTGGTTGGGATGGTCATGATTGTCCTCATGTAAATAAGAGTACAGGCTGGGCGGGAAGTGACCTAGACTTGATCACATCAGGATTAAAGAGTCCCCTTGTCCTTGGTATGAGAGAGTTAGAGCCCCTGTTCAATGAACGTTTGCTCATGAATTGTTCGATGCAGACTGCAACAGTGAGCCATGAGGAAAGAAGTTCACTTCTCCTAAAGCCTGTCAACTTACTGGAGTGTCTGAGATGTTGCAAAATGTCAGTGGTTATTGTGTCCCTGTTGCTAGAGTCTGGGTGGGAAAGTCCACTTGGCCATACTCGTTGGTGTAATTACGTTAAGGATCAGTCCCCAAAAGGTCAGAGCAAGCTTTGCACAAAAGAAAATGTGCTCTGTAGCCCTGACACCCCCTGGCCTCAGTCATGGACCCTGGAGCGTGGCCTTGCCCTAAACTTAACAGAGTGTAGTCTGGCTTAGGTCATGTTCATGCTGGGAGGCAGTGAGGTGGGGGACTTCAAAGGAAATATCCTACCGCAGGCTGGAAGCAGCAGCAGGAAAAACAAAATATATAAAAGAAAGCACATTAGCCTCACACTGTTTCCTGCTGTCCCTCTCAAGGCTCTAGCTAGTTTTTCACTCAGATGAGACCTACATCAATGCTGCCTGAGTGCCGGGATCAATGTTCCTCTATTAATTCCCTTGCATACATGTACTGGTTTTAGCAGGACCAGGGACAAAGAGCTACTCACACACACACCCAGACACAGAAGGTGGGACAGCAGACAGGTTCCTAAGCCTCTCTGAGCCCCAGGCTCCTCATTCATAAAGTGACATAATAAAAATATCCACAACTAAGTTAAATAAAGCATGAAAAAAGTGCTGTGTCATTTGTTAATTGACATGAAACTGCCATTGTTGTTTCTCAGGTGGATTCCTGCTGCAGAAAAGAAAAGTTCTTTTCAAATGCTTCTTAGTCAGTGATCAAAACTATCCTCTCCAATTGGTGGGAGTCAAGCCAACTTGGAGGAGGGGTAGGTGGTGCTTGCAGCTCAGATGCATGTGCAGTAATTAGAATTGCTTGGATGAGAACAGACCTAACTGAAATCAGCAGGGTAGGCTAAGTGCACCTTTTTCAACTCCTTAGATAATTCTCTAATTGAGGAGAGAAGCTCTGAGCCAAACTCTCACCTCCACACCCCCTAGCCTAGGGCAGAATTTCTCCTGTTTTCCTAATCATAAAATTACCTGTGGTGCCAGCTAAAAACACAAAACCCCAGACACCATTCTGGATGCCCTGAATCAATTCTTGGGGGAAGAGTTTTAGAAAGCAGTTGAATCACATCATCTGGAAGTGGGGAATGATTCCTAAAATTTCTCAACTGTTTAATGTGCACAAGAATTACCTGGGAATCTTGTTTTTTTTAAAAAATGAAGATTGACAGACACATCCAATCTAACGAGGGAAATTTTAATTTGGGAAATCTTGGGTGAGACTCAGAATTTTCACTTTTAATAAACACCTTCAATTACCCCTCCTCTCCCAGGACTGTTATTCCACGGGAAACACTACTTTGAACCTCCACAATAACTTCAGAGAATAGAGGAAAAACCCTAAATACTACTAGATCCATGCCTGAACTGAACATTCTGTTGGCTGCTAAGGAAGGCTGACTAATTCTAAGATGGGACAATTCTGAGATTTTCTAACTCTTGGCAGTGACAAGTCCTATAAAGTAGGATACCGGTATGAGATGCTGAGACAACTTAAGTAAAGCTGGCATCAGAAGAAGCTGCATTCCTGAGGCTTCTTATTTGGGCTGCACCCCCTTTAACCTGTAAGCCAATTTGTATGTGTCACTACCCAAGAAAGATCTCTGTGTCCTGGCAGTGTGGATGCCAAAAAGGGCCAGTCAATTGTCAGGTCACCTGGGAAGACAGATGAGTTTTCTTTGATGATCATCCTCCTAGCCCCCTCCCTGCCACAATCATAGATCCCATCCCCACAGGATCAGCACACTCATCACTGAGGATTGGGAAGGTGGGGACCTCACAGGGCATAAGATGTAGTCATTACCAAAGTATATTTGTGTTCCCAAATAAGGAGCCACCAGCTACAGAAAATGTGAAGGTATATTAGCTTTGCATCACTGTAACAAAATGCCTGACACAGGGTACTTATAAAATAGATTTATTTTGGCTCACAGTTCTGGAGGTTCAAATCCAAGATCAGGAGGTCCCATGGGATTGGGCCTCTGGTGGGGTCAGTACATCATTAGAGAAGCATATGTCAGAGCAAGTGCTCATCTCTAGAGCTAAGAAGCATAGAGAGACAGATGGAGAGAGACCAGGGTCTCACAATCCCTTTAGAGGCACATCCAAAATGACCCAAGGGTCTCATTCTGGGTATTAGCTATTACAGGTCCTGGCACCCTCCATACCACCTTAGGGGGACCAAGTCTTTATTTATGGACTTTTGGAGGCATTCACCCAAATCATAGCAAAAAGGTAAAGAAATGTTCCTCCTGTCCCTAAGTTCTCATCAACACAGAAATAAGAATATCTGCCCTTTCTAATGTACTAATATAAAAGCTGCTACTTCCTTGCCATCTCTCACTGGCTTATCCCTAAGGAATCAGAGAGGCTCGGTTTACCATTGGTGAGCATGTTGAGAGCCAATTTCCTGTCTTCCTCTTTTCTTTGAATCTGGCTTTTTTAGGTCCAGCACACACTGCCAGTTCTAGATCCCAAGCAAGCACTGCTGCAGTGTGAGGAAATACCACGGTGAGGACAGTTGAGCACTGTGGCACATTACTCAGGAGCCTGGCTTCAGTTGAAAGCATTCAAATAGGCCCCTCCAGGCACTCCATCTTCCCTTCCTCTGCCAGGCTACAGGGCCCCGCCGGACACCCTGGCATGCAGGGATACTGTCACTCTGGATAGTACAGCAGACTTCCAAGTGTCCAGCCAAGGCTGAGGTCATTCCTTCACCACCACCTTGGCTTTGGAGAAGGCCCTTTCGCACCCTGGCCTCAGGCTCTTTGCTGCCGTCAAAGCCTGCCAAGTCACATTCCTTGCCACTATACACCATGAATCCGTTTTTTTTCTCAATCATTTCTGCTTGTTCTTACTAAAGCTCTTCATGCCTAGGGTCCATCTGAGCTCAGCATTCTCAGAAAGATTGTTCTGAGTTAGATATACAACTTCATCCTTTCTGGAAATTCCCATCTCCTCTGCAAAATGACCTCTTCCTGACTCTGCCTAGTATACTGGGTCCTTTGGGGGGCTCTTCTGTCTCTGAGAAGCCCAGACTAAAATCCCCAGGATCCTGCCTTATTTGAATTTTGATGTCTAAACCTCTGGTTGCTTGTCTGGAAGACAGTCACCATTTCTGGGAGGAGAGGGAGTTCTCCAGAGCTGCTAGAAGCAGTTTTTTGAAACAGGAACTTTGCCGTCATTTTGCTTATAGGGACTCAAGTGTCTCTATGTGCTTCTTCCCAGGAACTCCTGGCTTCTGGTCTCATGTCTGGGACTCTAGTCTATACTCTCTGGGACGACCTACAAATCACAAAAGTTAAAGAGCACTAATTCATACCCATTTTCCATCTCTTAGACCCAAAGCAGCATACTGAAAAAGTTCCCTACAGAGTCATTAAAACTGTGTGCTCTGGGACGTGGAATCCTCGCTTAGCTAAGTGACCTTGAGCAAAGTATTTAACTTCTCTGTTTACTCACCCAGGGATAATAATCATATTTGTCTAATAAGTTTTAATACTGGTTAATATAGAAGTGTGTTTAGAATGAGGCCTGTATATAGTGAATGCTCCAGAAATGCTATTATCATTATTCCCTCCTGCCCTTTAAGCAGGACTCATCCTACCCCAAGTCACACACTGTCCTCCCTATTGACCTCTGGGTCTCGTACAGACAGCTACAGCCTCCCCTAACTGGACAGTGGTCTCCTAAGGACGGGAGCTATATCGTAATCTCTTTGAACACTCCAGTATCTGGCAGAGTTCAGCATTTTGTATATATGCAACGACTCCATGAGAAATGAATACTTCTCAGAGAAGAGGTAATGGCAGGCACTTCTGAAGGACTCATCTGGTTCAGTCAGGGCAGCCAAAACAACAAGAAAAGACCCCGGCTAACCTTCCTTCCTCAGAGACCCGAGAGGAGGTTATGACTCTCACCTGCCGCCTATGGCAGCTGCGAAATACTGTGATTTTGCCTTCTTTCTCCTCTTTATGTGGGATAATGAAATGTGTGCAGGGAAAAGGAGCCCTGGAAAAGGGAGAGAGGGAGGGTGGAATCCAGTGAGTAAATGGGGCTGGTCCCCTCAGCAAGGCAGCCAGGCCTGTTGCTTCCTGTTCTGTGACTTTTTCAAGATGTCACTTTTCAAGCCTCCCCCAAACGTCCCTTAGTGCTGTTGTACCACCCCGGAGTCTGTTGATCACAACGTTTGTTTATAAATACTATGGCAACCTCCAGAGCTCTGGCAAGTCTAAAACACATTGCCAGCCAATAAAGCACAAGGCAGGAACCGTTGAAGCCCTCCGGACTCCCAGACTTGCTGATAGGGCTGTCAAGGCATCTGCTTTCTGTTCCTGAGCAAGCGCTCCACGATGACTTTCAGGGCATTTCTCACTTTCAAAGGTCTCATATCCGTGTCCTAAGGGACACTCAAAACCCATTCTTTTGCCAGTAACCCCATTACAGCTCCAGAGCATCACTGAAGGGAATTTCAACTTTATTTTTGATGTTCTTATTTTAATGGGACAGTACAGTACATCAAATGTGATTTTCATCATATTCATCTCCTCTGCCAATCATTTGCTTAGTTTGGTTGCAGGGCCTGATATAAGGACTCACATGCATGGAGTCTGGAGGGGTGATAGAATTCCAAAACTCTGGAAGAGAAGAGAACCAGTGAGACAGGATAGAGAAGTGTATGATCAAGTCAGCGCCCTTGGAGCTAAACCCACGCGGAAACACCAGGAGCCAGTTAGAACAGACACTTTGAAGCTATCAAACCCAGGGGACAGGTGAGCTGAAAGAGCTTTAAACCAACTTCATTATTCACTGGCTGCAGATGGCTGGAAGGGAAGTTGGAACTAATCCTCGGACACTTCTCACCAGCTGAAAGAAAGTCCTTAAGTGTGAGAAGTCTGCACGACAACAGCAAGGCCAGGGGGCATATGGGCAGGGCACCAAGAGCAACCCCCAGCAGCGTCCTAACCCTATGCCCAGGGTTGGAGGATTCTGCCCTTTGGAGCTGTGCACTTTTTCTTTTCTAGTCCTAGACAGAATGGCTGTGGTCATGTGCATATGAAATTTGTCCTTAGCAACAGTTTCTTTCTCGCTAATTGGGGGTCACATCTCATTTTTGGTTTTTTGTGGGGGTTTTTTTTTGCAGCATTCACATGTAAGTAGAATTAGGTGTTGCTAGTCATCCACACCACACCCTTCTATAATTTATTTCAAGCCTTGTCAGATAATCCAAGATGACTCTTGTTCTACGGAGTCTTCACCTCTCAAAATTGAATAGTCCCATGTTCCCATGTTTTAGTCAGTTTTCTCACCACTGTGACCAAATGACCTGACAGGAATAACATAGTAGAGAAAAAGGATATTCGGGGTTCATTGTTTCAGAGATCTCAGTCCATAGACAGCCAACTCTGCTGCTCTGGGCCCATGATGAGGCACATGTCAAGGCAGAACAGCACAGCAGGGGAAAGCAGCTCAGGACCTGGCAACGAGGAAGCAGAGAGAGCTCCACTGGCCAGGGACATAACATACACCCCGAAAGCACACGCCCAGTGACCCACCTCCTCCAGCCACACCCTACCTGCCTGCAGTTACCGCCCAGGTAATCCCTATCAGAGGAGTGATGCACTGATTAGGTCAAGGTGCTCCTAACCCAAGAACTTCACCTCTAAGCTTTCCTGCATTGTCTCCCACATGACCTTTAGGGACACTTGTCATACCTAAACCATGACACCCCAGAAGCCTTAGTAAGTATAATATAGTCGTCCCACCTGGTTTTTGTACAGTGTTTTACTTTGTTATGAAGAAGCCATAAGAACATTTCATACCACTGTTGTCACTCATACTGAGCCCTCACATGTCCTGCCCCCCACCCCCGCCCCTGCTTCTTGGCTTTAAATAGTGAGGAAGAGGCCACGAGCAAAGACTTCTAAAAGCTAAAAAAGAAAAGAAATGAATCTTCCCCTAGAGTCTTCAGAGAGAATCAACCCTGATGACAGTTTGACTTAGATCAGTGAGACTTATTTTAATCTTCTGACCTCTAACACTAAAGGAATACATCGTACTGCTTTATGCCACTAAATTTGTAATAATTTGTTATAGCAATAAGAAGATTATGCAAATGGAAAAGATATACCATATTAACACTAGTCAAATTAGAGCTGGTGTGCAGCTTTATATCAGACAGGTAGATTTTAAAGTAAAGAATATTACAGACCACTATATAATGATAAAGGGGTTAATTCTTCAAAATGACATGATAATCTCTGACAATATTATTTATATTATGAAAAGTTATACAGCTAATAACAGAGCTTCAATAATGCATAAAACAAAAAGTAAATGAACTCCAAGAAGGAAATTTCCAAATCCATAATTAAAAACTTGTAATTCCATCTGTCACTGGAGCAGTGACTCGGTGGTTGGAGTGTTTGCCTGGCACGTGCAAGGACTCCTGTTCAAACCCCAGTACCACATATACAACTAAGTGTTAGGAAAACAAAAACCAGATGAAGAAATAAAATTGATCCCCACACCTCTTTAAAAAGAGCTAATAAATATAGTGGACAGAAAATATATATATATCAATAAATATAAACACATCTTGAACAACACTATCAACTTGACCTAATTTATATTTATAGAACACTCCACAAAATGACAGTATAATACACATTCTTTTCAAGTATATATAGGACACATATCAAGAGAATCTACATGCTGGGCAATAAAATCAATATGCATAAATTTAAGAGGAGTTATATCATACAAAATGTTTCTCTGACCAAATGGAATTAAATTAAGAATAAGTAACATAACAATATCTGGGAAACCCTTCAATATTTGGAAACTAAATAAATATTTGAAAACTAAATAATACATTTATACAAATCCTGTGGGTCAAAAAAGAAACCAAACAGAACTTAGAAAATATTTTTAAATTAAAGAAAATGATAATGCAAGAAATCAAAGTGTGTGGGATGCAACTAAAGCAGTTCTTAGACATAAATATATAGTGTCATATTATTACAATAGATATATTGAGGTTTTTTTCATTGTTCCTGGCTGATAAGTCTCTTGCCAAGACAGGTCATAGAAATTAGAATTTCTCTTTCCCAAAGCGAATCACAGAAACTAGAATCTTAGCCCATTTTTCGGTATTAAAACCAACCCTAAAGAAATTCTCTGACTTATCCTTATTTGATAATAGGTCATAAGACCCTCCTTATTCCAGAGGGGTCCTGTCCAACACCCTGGCTGAAGGAATGCTACACAGAGAGGCTAAGAAGAATGCTCAAGCAAGCAGATCTTTTGGGGTTCCCCACCCATCTATTAACATATGCTAATTATTGTTATTATTAGTTGTATACATTTTCAGAATTGTCATGTGCTCTATGGAGTGGTCTTCCTATTTCTGACAATATTCTTTACTCTAAATTCTACCTATCTCCACGAAAATAAAATCAGAGAGCTTCTGGATTGTTGAACATAGAGGCTCTGGAGAGTGGTGTGCCAGAGGGCATACACGCTCCATGAGCCCTCTCCTGTCCCTTTTCCTTAGCTTACCCTATGCATCTCTCATCTACATCCTTTGCAATATCCTTCATAATAAACTAGGACTTCCATGACCTGCTCATGCAAACGAGTCTAACTTAAGAAGGAGGTGGTGGTAATCCTTAATTATAGCTGATTGGTCAAAAGCACAAGTAAAATAGCCTAAGGCTCCCAACTGGCGTCTAAAGTTGGAGGCAGTCTTGGACACTGAGCCCCCAGCATATAGGATCTTTCATTGTCTCCAGGTATACTGTGTCAAAACTGAATTAGGTTAGAGGAAACCTGTCTAATGTCTGCTACAGATCAGTTGCTTGCTTGCTGGTGAGAGGAAGTTGTCACACCTGTAGAATCATGACAGTCTTCTGTGTTGATTGTGGTATAAGAGCACAAAGAAAAATGAGACACATGGCAGTAACTACCTATATTAAAAAGAAGAACCTTCTCAAGTCAGTGACTTCAGCTGCCATCTTAAGAACCTAAAGAGAGAAAGGTTGGGGATGGGAGATGAAACCAAAGAAATAAAACAGAAATAGTTCCAGATACCAGAGCAAACTGGGCGCAGTGGTGCATGTCTATATTTCCAGTGGCTCAGGAGGCTGAGACAGGAGGATGGCAAGTTCAGGCAAGCCTAGGCAATTTAGCAAGGCCCTAAGCAACTCAGCAAGACCCTGCCTCAAAGTAAAAAAAATTTTTAAAAAGGATTGGGGATGTGACTCAGCGGTTAAAAAAAAATCTATATATATATATATATATACATATACACATATACACACATACACACACATATATATATGTATATATACATGCACATCTATACACATACAAAAGTCAACAAATAGAAAACAGGAAAACAACAGGGAAAATCAATGCAAGCAAAAACTGCTTGCTTGAGATGATCAACATAATTAATGCATAAATAATAACAATGAACTTCTATCTGGAAAGATCAGGGGGGAAACAGAAAGAAAACATTACTAATATGAGGAATGAAAGAGGTGACTCTCTATCAAATCCTACCGATACTAAAAGAATAGCAAGGAAATCTGATGAGCTGCTTAGTGCAAATAAACTCAACAACAGGATAAAAACGGACCAATACTTTGCAAGATACAAACTAATAAAACTCACTCAGCATAGGTGAATCTCGAAGTATTGGGTTACCTGAAAGAAACCAAACCAAAGAAGAGTATATACTGCATGATTCCATTTATATAAATTTCTAGAAAATGAAAACTAATCTAGTATGAGAGAAAACAGACCCGTAGTTGCCTGCAGATATCTGGGATTGGGGAGGGAGGTAGCAAAGACAGGGGAGCAGGATGGATTACAAAGGGAAATTTTGGGGAGTGATGAATATATTCATTATCCTAATTATAGTGCTGATTTCACCACATTTGAGGGGTGAATGCATATGTCAAAACATATCAAATCACACTTGAAGTATGGGCAGTTTACTTGGTGTCTGTTATACCTCAACTAAAGTATGATTTTTTAAAAAAATTCAGTTTGGAGAGTTGTTCTATAGATCTGTTTTTAAAGTTTATATTTTGGGACCCATCTGTTTTATTCAAGTGAGGCTCACCTGAAACAAGGAGGGACACTCCACCACATGCATATTTATGCGCAGTGTCCAGAGCTCTGTTCCAGAAAGAAAATGGCAGGGACAGGAGGTGGGACTGTGGTGGAGGCAGCTTAGTCAGAGCTACTAAGAGTGCCACCAACACAGAACAACTGTTTCTCTTGCCCACGCTCTCTCCCCAGGCAATACACGGGATACAAAGTGAGTTAAAACCATTTTCTTTACTCTTGGCCTGCCATAGATATTTACTGGCCTGAAGCAGGAGAGCTGATTCCAGCCAGCTTGCCAGTTACCCCATCCTGGCCAGGCCACACGCTCAGCAAGCTTGATTCCAAGTCACCGTGTGCTGGCTAAGCCTCCAAGGCCATTGCCTGGGACCTTGCTATAGGCAGGCAGAGGATTTGCATTTTTTAGCTGAGGGACTCCAATGAGGGCATCAATTTGGGTCCCCGAATCTCACAGTGGAGTGTTGTTGGAGCCATTAGGGCAATTGAGATGTTGAAATGCATTTGCAACTGCCTGGATCTTACACCACAAGTATTTCCCTCCAGCCTACACTTGGCTCAGGTGTCCTGGAAATCTTAATGGAGGGTACGAGGGTACATTAAAAGCAAGCAAATCTGATGGGTGGTTAGAAAAGGACTCCAGGTCTCCCTGCATAGGAATATTTTAATTCCTTGGGGAACTGTGCCTCCCACCATCCCTCCATCCGCTGGTCAGCAGTTGGCGCTTCCTTCCACTGCTGGGAATGCTGCTGCTCTCTCAGAAATGCCACCCCGGTTGCCCTTGGCAATCCTTTCTTGTGCAATGTCCTTTCTCAGGAAGATGAATACAAGCTGTACATAACCAAGTGTCAATCAAACACCCAGCCACCACCAGTCTCATTAAGTGAAACTAAAAGGACCCTGAGGAGAAATAAATTTGACTGAATCTAGAGTTCAGAGGAGAACCAGGCAAAGGGAAGAAACTTCCTGCCACGTGGGGGCACTTCCAGGCAAAAAAAAAAAAAAAAAAAAAAAAAAACTGGAACCCAATGTGCACATTTCCTGAGTGCAAGGGCCATCTTAAACTCTTTGTCCATTTGTTTCATCAGTAAAATCCCTGATTTGAGAACCATGAGCCAAAAGAATTGATATAAGCAAAGGTTTTGTCGGGACAGGACCACAGTTGCTTCTCTTAGAACAGAGTATGTGACTGCAGGGAAAGAAAGCTGTCAGGGATTCTTCTCATCTCAGGCGGCCTCTAATTAGTAGTGAAGTCTCACACAAGTCACTTTGCCTCCCTGGCACTCCCTTTATCCATCTGCAAAAGGAGAAGACGAGAAGACTGGACTTCAGGTTTTAAGCTTTGAATTTCTCTAATCAAAGATTCAATAAAGGACTCCCCTGGTTGCTCTCAGAAACTCTGAGCTCTCAAGAAATCAGTCAGAGTCCAGCAGAAGAAAATAAAACTTGTCTGAAGAGGACAGCTATTCAACTTTGATTTATTTTTGCTACATTTTACCTTTTGCATAACATATTTGACACATACTGACAAAAGAAACAATCAATCCAAGCCATGGGGAGCCACAATTTTAAGGACAGAAATTTGGTCATACGTCAAAAAATTCCTTTTCTCTGTATAGTGATCAGGCTGCCTTTGAAGATTCAGACTCTTGGTAGGGAAAAATAAATCCCAATTTTGAATGTTTTGTAGAGCACTTTGTACTTTGCCTTACAGAGATTTTTCTCAAAGTTTATTATTATTGCTTGAATTTATTAACTTGGTATTAATTCCTTATAATAACAGAAGCCAAATATCATAAAGCAAAATATCACGTATCCAGTGTCGTGGTGGTCACCTCAGTCAACGTTCTCAGCTGCTCCTGCAGAATCAACCCTACCGTGTTCAAGATGAAGGGGAAGGACTTCTTTATTATTTTTTTTTTAGGATATCACTTGGAACAGGAATTTTTCACCTCCTACCTTACAACCAAGGATATGACTCAAATCACTCAGAGTTCCCTTGTAGCTGTCACCTGGGTAAACCAAGTGAGTGGGACATCTGCTAACCTTCTCTTGATGGTGAGGGTTATCCCCCAGGACAGTATGTGTTGTGAGGTGAAGTATGGAGAGTGACAGGAACTAGGGAACCTCAAGGGGGACACAGGAAGCACGTACAGCATACATTTCTGCCAGCATTATACCCCTCAGCCTACCTCTGATTTTAGCTGTAGCTGCACTGGACAGCGCTGGAGGGCTCAGACTCAACTTATACAAGCATAAAGTGCAGTCTTTCTACATTCTGTCCAGGGCCTTTGTAGGACAGGTAAAGTGCAGTTTGACACTTATTCCTCCTAAGGGCAATGCTCAACCAGCTGAGTACAGGGTACCGTGGGGGGGGGGGGTTGAATATAAACACTCTAACCTCCCTATCTTCAGGAAGACAGCACGGCAGGCCTTCCGTACACTTCTCAAGAGGTCCTAACAAATCTAACGATGCTGTACACAGTAGCAACTTTGAGAATGTATATTTGCCTTTCTCCTCCTCTCTCTCACAGTCCCCTTTTCTGTATCCCTGCTTCCTGAGGTCAAGGAGGCATACCCAAAGACTACTCAAGAGCTTGTCTCAAGCTCTGCCATAAGGGCAACCCACACAAAGTCAGCCTGCCTGTATTAGTCAGATTTGTGTCACTGTGACCAAAATACTCAATGACTTAGGGAGGGAATTTTTATTTTGTTTCATGTTTTCAGAGGTTCAGTCCATGCTTGGCTAACTCCCTTGCTCTGGGCCCAAGGCAAGGTAGAGCACCATGGAAGAATGTGGCAGAGGAAAACTGCTCACCTCGTGGCAGCCAGGAAGCAGAGAGAGAGGAGGGCAGGAACCTTTCCAGGGACCCACAGTGACCTCCTTTCTCCAGTCACACTCCACCTACCTATTGTTACCACCCAAGTAGTTGATTCAAATTACTGATTCATCATATGGATTAACCCACTGATTAGGTTACAGCTCCCATAACCTAATCATTTGCCTCTCTGAACATTCCTGCCTGAACACAGGAGTTGGGGGGAATGCCTCATATCCAAATTATAACATTCATCTCCTGGCTTCCAAAAGCTCATGCCCATCACACAATGCAAAATATATTTAGTCCATTTCCAAGAGTTCCCATAGTCTTAACAGTTCTGATATTGCCCAAAAGTCCAAGTCCAAAGCCTCTTCTGAGACTCAAGGCAAACTCTTGGCTGCAAGCCCCTATAAAAAGTCAAAAAGTTCTTGGGGGTAAATCCAATTTTCAGGATTTATATATATTATTTCATTAGAAACTTGTTTGATTGTTCAACACGTAAATGTGTGAATAAAAAAAGTCAAAAGTGAGTTATATGATTCTAATTTATAATGGCACAGAATAAACATTTTCATTTCAAAAGAGAGGAATAGGGGTATGGAAAGAACAAATAGGACAAAAGCAGGACTGAAACTCAGTGCTATAGGTCTACATTTGGCATCTAGGTCACATGGTGGTAATGTAGGACATCCAAAGGGCTTGGGCAGACCCACTGCTTTGGCCTTGTCAGTTGTGCACACATGGCATCTCTCTTAGGCTGGAAAGCCAGCAGCTTTCTTCAGCAGACATTCCATAACACTGGCATCTTTTAATTCCTGGGTTCTCCATTCCAGCTTTGGCTTCACTCTCATACCTTCAAGTCTCATACTCTCAGAGGCACCCTGAATGTATTCTGACCTGCTACACTTTGCTGTGCCTCCCAGGACTTCCTTTGAAATCTCAGTGATTTCACTACATCACACTGCATTCCTACAGAACCAGCACCATATGGAAATGCCAAGGTCTGCTACCAGTTCAAGCAGGAGATGGAACCCCTCAAACCATGGCTGCAGTGACCTCTGAGTGTCTTGGTGGCTAAGCACAAGGAAACAATTTCTGAGGAAACAACTTTTAGGCACCCTTGTGTGAGCAAGTTGTCCCCGAGGTCTCTTCTCAAAGAACTTTTCATTTTTGCACCCTTCAGTCTTTGATTGATGTGGTCTTGCTGATTCCTTAGATGCCCTCAAGGCAAATTTCCTATGTCTCTGTGCAAAGTACTTAGTTTCTCTTTAGTGGCAATAATCTCCAACAACTACACCTTCCTTGGCCCCAATTTTACATTGACTTTTCTTGTCAAACTGCAAATTTTTCAAAGTCTTCCTCTCCACTTCTCCTCCTGTTTATCACAGTAAACTTGGTTAAATGCCACCAAGCAATATCCGTGAAACCACACGAATGTTCCACTGCCTTAAAATTTTCTCCAGGAGATTAATTAGTCCAATCTTTAAATTCAGCCTTACAAAAGTCGTAGTACATGGACAAAATGTAAATGATTTATTCACCAGAATATAACATGAATGACCTCTAGTCAAATTTCCAATAGAGTACTCATTCCCTGCTGAAACCTGATAAACACAGTCTTAACCGTGTGCATTCCTATCAGCATTCTGGTCCTTTGGGGACCCATTAGAATTGCCCATTAAGCTCTGCTTACAATATTCTAAGCCTTTGCCAAACTTTTCTGCACTCTTGCAAACCAGCTCCAAAGGCTTCTAAACTGCATGATCAGGTTAGTCACAGCCATGACCCCACTCCTGGTCAATTTATCTATTAGTCAGTTTTGCATCACTGTGACCAAAATGCCTGACTAAGACAATTTAGTAGAGGACAAATTTTGGCTCATGGTTACAGAGGCTCAATCCATGGTCAACTGACACCATTGCTCTGGACCCAAGATGAAGCAGAGCATCACAGCAGAAGAGCATGGAGGACGAAAGCAGCTCATTTCATGGTGTTTGGGAAGCAGAGTGGGAGGTGGGGGAGAGGGCAGAGAAAATATTCCTTCCAAGGAATACCCCTAGTGACCTACTGCTTCAGCCACATCCCACCTACCTATAGTAACCACCCAGTTAGTCCATTCAAATTATTAATCCATCAAGTGGATTAGGTTACAGCTTTCACCTATGAACATTCTTGCATTTTCACAGGACCTTTTGAGGGATGCTTCATATCCAAATCATAACACTACCACATGAACAGAGTCCATCAACTAAGAGTTCTATTTCTAAGCCTTATCAGCTTCAGGTACCAGTGCAATGAAGCAGGAAATGAAAGATAAAAGAAAGTAGACACCGGAACTGCACAGGGGGTCAAAATTCAACACCAAGAGATGCATGGGAGGCTAGGAAATCAAATGTCTGAACACACCAAAGGTGCTCAGACTTAGTTCTTACAGCCAGTATACACCTGAGCTGAAGTTGGACTCAATGGACTATGACATTGAATATAGTCACTCTGAGGGGCCTTGCAGAATCTGACTGTAGAGCTAACCACTTATTGAGGATGTAGGATGCTCTCCCCTATACTTACAGAACCTCAACACTAAAGCAGCCCAGAAAGTCAGGCAGTTAGCATAAAGCAAGGTGGAAAGATCATGGGACAGAGAATCAGCAAGGTGGACAAACCAGGTGTACAACAGAGAAGAACTGGACATCAACGTCTGGTGTAAAGAATAGCCAAAGATGAAGGAAGGGCACAAAAATGAAAGATCAAAGATGGCACCAGGACAAGCTAGCATAGATGCTGAAAAATCCATGTGATGACTTTCAACCACCAATTAAAATATATCCCCATCCCTGTGGACTGTTCCCTCTTGGTGCAGCTCTGTTAAACGATCTTTCCCTATGAATGGCAAATTTAACTCCTATAAAAATAGATTCCTAAACTCATCTCCCAACCTATATTTTTGTATTAGAGTTGTGTTCCAGCATGACTTAGATTTTCAATAACACATCCATGACTCCAGTGATGTTATCCCCAACTTGATTCTCAAATTCCACACTCTTTTCTCTCTTCAGATGAGGTCTCTTAGTTCTCACCTATAGCCTAGAACAGCTGTATGCTGGACCATTTCTGGCTTTAGGCAGAAAGATTTTGAAGAAATTTAGTTCAGCACTTCATGTTGCCCAACCCAAGCTATAAGCAAATCCAGGTTATATGGGAACTTGAAGTATATACAATTACAGGATTCTCCTTGGGGAAAGTAATACAAAGTAATGAATGCAAAATTAGATATAGAGACTTAGGAGGGGCCTGAGTAAGTGAAGATGTCTAAGACTTGGTCTTTACTAGCTTCATGATAAACTAATCCCTGCTCAAGTACAAAATATTGGAAAGTTTCAATTTCTCTCTTTTCTCAATTACCCAATAGTAAATCCATCAGTAAGCCCTGTGGCTCTACATCTAAAGTCTATGCCTTCTGTGCCCACATTCTACATTCCCCCTGCTTCCTCATAGTTCAAGCTACAGTATTCATTGCAACTTTACTGATCTTCTCTATACCGCTTTTTTCTCCCTAGCCAATTTTCCACACAGATAATTCCTTTTAGATAAACACTTACTTAAAGCCCTCCAAGTTTTCCAGTTGTGCTTAAAATAAGATTCAAATTTATTACTATTCACAGAAAGGCCCTACATGACTGACCTTTGCTTCTCCCTCCAAATTCACTCTGCAATTTCTCTTCCTTTACGTACTCCACTGTTTGAATCCTTTTCTATTCCATCTGCTGGAAATGCTCTGACCCATAACTGAGTACTTCTTGTTGCTCAGGTGCCAACTTCAGTGTCTCCTCCTATATTTGTTTACTGTTGCTGTTGTAACCAATGATCACAGAAGTTTGATTAAAGAATGCAAACTTATTATAAAATTATTACATTTCTGAAAATCAGAAGTTCAAAATGGTCTCACTAAAGTCAAGCTATTTGCAAGGCTGTGGTGCTTTTGGAGGCTCTAAAAGATAATCCATTTCCTTGACTTTTCCAGCTTCTAGACACCTCCCTCACTCCTTGATTCATAGACTCCTTCTTCCATCTTCAAAGCCAGCAACAGTGAGTCAAGTCCTTTTAATGTGACATCACTCTGAGCTTTCTGCCTCCTTCTTCCCCTTTTAAAAATTCTGTGATCACATTGGATTTACCCAGATAATCTAGGATGATCTCCCTATCTTTCTGGCATTTGCCATCTTAATCCACCTTTGATGTGTAAGGCAACATATTCCACATGTCCTGAGCATTAAGACAGAAACACATTTAGGGAATCTTTTCTCTGCCTGCTGCACCTTCTCAGGCGCCCAAACCACACTGGTCAACAGTCCTCACCACCACTGTAGTCATTCTTGATTTCCATCATCCTGCCCTATTCTTTTCAGATTATTTCAATTTCTGAAATATCTTCATCCAAATTCTTGTCTGCCTCCCCTTAGGAAATGAGCTTATGAGGGAAGAGGCCTTGACTAGCTCACCATTGCTATGCCGGGGTACTTAGGTCAGCAGAGATTCCACAAAAATAGAATGAATGAACAAATTGATCAAAGAATTGGAAACAGGAGTTTCATTATTAACCATAACAAACTAATAATAATTACCAGTAAGTAGCATATATACCAATCAGTAATGTATATACACACTGCAGGTTTCTTAACTGAAGAATTATATAACCATTATCAAGATGTTTAATTAAAATAAACCTCAGTTTCCTCATCAACAAAATAAGTCTTGTAATAGTGTTACCTCAGAATTTTTATGAAAATTAAATGAGATGTTCATAGAAGATGTTTGGCACGTGAGCTTGTACAGCATTTATGTATCTACCTATTTTTCTTATCAATCTCTTTTTTGCAAAGGAGGAAATTCAGGCCCAGTTCTCAAGTGGGAAAACTGAGAACCTCATCCTGATTTGTTCAATGACAAAATCTAAAGTCATTTTACCTGCTATTTGCCTACACTGCACTACTGGAATAAGACCAGAATTTGACCCATGGAAGTGGGTAATTTGTCCCTGACTATAGAGAGGGTTCAACGTATGCCTAAAATAAAGTTCAAAACAGTTTGTGGAAAATATCAAGTACACAGAGAGAAGCTATGGACTGATTGTTTGTGTCCCCACAAAATGCATTCTGTTGAAGGCCTAACCTTAAATCCATTTGGTGTTTAGAGGTGGAGCCTGTGGGAAAAAATTGGATCTAGATGAGGTCATGAGATTTATGGCTCATGATAAGATTAGGAACCTTATGAGAAGAGATGTAAGTGTTCTTTTTCACTCTCTCTCTTCCCCCACTCCTTTCCCCCAAATGTGTGCATACAAAGATCCTGTGAGTACACACCAAGATGGTAGCTATCTATAAGCCAAGAAGAGGATTCTCACCAAGAACTAACTCTGCTGGCACCTTCATCTTAGACTTCTCAGCTTCCTTACTGAATGGAATAAATGTCTTTTATTTAAACCTCTCAGCATCTGGTATTTTATGATAGCAGCCTGAGCTGCTAAGACAGTAATCAAACACAGAGGTCAGTAACTAAGTTCCAAAAAGCTCAAGAAAACTCCAAAAGACAAATCAAGTGAAGTGTAGAGAAAGTCCTGGACACATCAATGTGAAGGAAGAAGGAGTTCTTTATGAGAAGGTTCTGATTTGCCTGTGAGTGGGAGAAAGCCTAGACCAGCAGCCGTGTAATCCAGACTCTGCTTTGACACCACCATTCGTCATCTGGGGCAACCGTGCCCTTGGAAGTCACACTGGACCTGCAGCCTGAACTTCCTCCCATTCCTCAGAGTCCACCTCATCCTTAGGGTCAAGATTCCTCTGTCCCCTATTCCTATACCAGAATCTTAGACACAATTATTAATAACCCTAATAACATGATTATTTCTCAACTAATTCTTTCATCTTTTGAGTGATTAAAAAAAATACTATGTAAAGACAGAAACAGCATTCCAACACAAACAATTTCACTATTTATTAGAGGTCAGAAAAATGTCCTCTGATGATTTAACACAAAGTTGTGCTTTAAACCAGTAAGTCTGATCATTTATATTATTTCAAATTCAAAGGCCAGAAGCTTGACCTGATTCATTATCTATATGAAACACATGGGATTTATGTTAGTTTGTGTTACACTGAGCTGATTTATTTTTTAAAAAGAGAGGGACAGTGTGCGAGTGTGTGTGTGTGTGTGTATGTGTGTGTGTTATTGATAAGCTCGTTTTCTTCCTGAGACCTGTCTGCCATCAAGGCGCTGAGAAAGGGAAAGGAGCAAATACCCCTCCAGGTAAGAATAGCATATGAGAGAGTCCAGAAACCAGACTAGCATCACCCTCACCCTGTGGCAGAGATCAATGAGGACAAGGAAGAAGCCCTGTGACTAAGGTTCCCATGACCCCCACCAGGATGCTAAGTCCCTACTTCTCCATTCTCTATGTCATTTTGGGAAGGGGATCATTAAGGGAAGAGAATATTCAGGAGACTGAGCATTTTCATGAAAACAAGTACATTACTAGAGAGACCTAGAAACAATGAATGTCTATCACTCTCTATGATCTGTCAGGTGAGGTTCATACAGATTAGATCTATTGCAGAAAAATAAAGAACCTACATTCTCTGTGCACAATGGACTAGTAGTGAATAAGTTCTCAACTACACTGATTAATGAAAAACTTTTAAAAGCAGAAGAGTTTCTCCCTACCAATTTTGCCTGCTCTTTGTACTAGTTTCCTATCTTAAAAGCATTATAACCAACAGTCACCTTAAAGCCCATTAGCACTGCACTTCATGGTTAATTGATTTCATTAGATAAATTTCACAATATAAGAAGTGTTTATAAGAGTGGAGAGATAGCAACAATAAATGTAAAGTAATGGTACTATTATTTTTTTCCCAAAGGAGAAAATTTTTTATTTGTTTAACACAGTCTTACGTATTGGAGGGAATCATTGTTACATATTTACGCATACATGGATATTGACAAAGTAAGTTAAGGCTGATCCTAGTCCAGGATCTCTCCCCTTCATCCACTCTCCACTCTCATTTCTCCTCTGCTTTATCCCAATGTTAATAGATAGAAATGAACATACACATGTATATTAATTTTGGAAATTTCTGAGTTTCTCTACCTGCCTATGTATAGTTGGACTTTTCATGGGAGTTGAGCGTTCCCAGTAGTATTGATAACCCCCCTTGTCCCTCTCTCCCTTCTCTGCCTCCCTCCCTTCTCCCCCAACCTTCATAGTTATGGTTTCCCCAGCATATGTGAAATTTCCACTATGCTGACTTTATTACTTAACCTTAGCTAACTTTCGTCCTGTCTTAGGTTTTACACTAGCTTTCACATGTGAGAGAAAACATTCAGCCCTTAAGTCTCTGTGTTTGGGATATTTCTGTCAGCATAATTTTTTCCATTTCCATCCACTTGGCTGCAAATGCCATGATATCGTTCTCTCTCATAGCAGAGTAGAATTGTATATATGTACCACACTTTTGAATCCATTCATCCAGCAAGGAGCATCTCGGTTGGTTCCATATTTTAACTATTGTAAATTGAGCTGCTATAAACAGTGATGTACCTGTGTCTCTGTAGTATGCCGATTCTAGCACTTTGGGGAAAATACACAGGAGTAGGATAGCTGGATCGTAAGGTGGTTCCACCCGAGATTTTGAGGAATCTCCACACTGCTTTCCAGAGTGACTGTACAAGTTCGCATTCCCACCAGCAGTGTGTTAGTTTTCCTTTCCTCCCACAACCCCTCCAGGGTCATTATTGTTCATATTCTTCATTTCTGCCACTCTGACTGGAGTGAGGTGGAAGGAATCTCAGTGAAGTTTTGATTTGTATTTCTCTGATTGCTAGAGATGCAAAACATTTTCTCATATATTTATTGGCTTTCTGGACTTGCACTGTTGAGAAGTTTCTATTTAATTCCCTAGTCCATTTATTGATTGGATAATTTGTGGTTTTGGTGTTCAGCTTTTTGAGTTATTTGTATATTCTGTATATTAGTCCCCTGTTGGAGGCACAGCAAGCAAAGATTTTCTCCCCTTATGTAGGTTCTCCATTGACACTCTTGACTAATTCCTTAGCTGCGCAGAAGCTTTTCAATTTAATGGCATCCCACTCACTGATTCTTGGCTTTACCCTTCACTCTGTTAATCAGATAAATATGGCTTGGAGAATGCTTCTGAAGTTTTTACAGATAAAAAAACAGTAGAGAAATTGAATATAGGATAAATACTTACAGAAATACCAAAAAATATTTAAATAAAGGAAATATAGGTCACCTAGAAAAAGGAAGTACACGTGTAAAAGAAATGAAAGTAAAACTTCTAAAATACAGGACAGACATATCAACTATGTGATACTATAATAAAAAATGAATAGCTTAAACTCCACTATTAGAGCTCAAGACTTTAAAAATAAATGCTTGTGAATTCTAACTATATTCTAATTGTTGAAAATATTTACCTAGAACTAAATAATGGAAAAAGCTGAGGAGAAATAGTATAGTCAAAGCAATGATAGCTAAATGAAAACTAAAATAATATTCATATCATAGAATTTACTCCATCCTGACCCCCAGAAATGAATGGAACAGAGAAGGTAATTTCACAAGAATTTAATTATGAACTTTTACGAATAGAATACCATTCATTTAGAACAGGCAAAACTAGTAAGAATGGAGAGTTATGAAAAAATAACAGAAAAAAGCATTAAAGTGATCATATGAACACCTGTTTTGCTGTTTGACAAAAGAAATGATGAAAAATAAATAAAATAGAATAAAGAGGATGTAAATAGTACAGCAAAGCTACAACCTGTAGCTACAGAGGAAGATGGATCACTCTTTTCAGAGTTCATAAAATATTTATAAAGATTGATGACATATATTATACCACAAAAGATGTCAATAAATTCCAAGAGTAGACACTGCAGAGGCAATGTTCTCTGACATTGAAACAATACCAAAAAAAATGTGACTACTTTCCCAATTTATTCTATTAAGTCAGCACAGTTTCACAGCAATCCTTGACAAATGTGTCACACAAATGCACTTAAAATGTAGAGGGAGGGGCTGGAGCGGTGGTTCAGTGGTATCACTCTTGTCTAGCATGTGTGAGGACCAGGGTTCAAATCCCAGCACCACATATACAACTAAGTGTCAGAGCAATGAAATTCAAGAGCATTTCTATTTTCTTGTGATGCCGGTGCTAGAACTCAGGGCCTTGTGAAGGCTAAGAAATCACCAAATCTCTAAAGAAAATTCCAGCTAACAACATCAAAATACAAATTCTTCTCAAGTGACCATGAAATATTCTACAGGAAAAACCATATGTTAGGCCACAAAATAAGACACAACATAATTTTAAAAGATTGAAATCATGAAAAGTATCCACTATTATCACAATGCAATGATTGGAAATCAGTTAACAGTGGGAAAACAGGAAGTTTTACAAATGATGCAAAATTCAAACAACTCACTCTTAAGCAACCAAAGGGTAGGAAAAAATGATAAAGGAAATTATAAAATATCTTGAATTAAATATAAATTAAAACACAGCATGCCAATTTGAGGGACAGCAAAAGCAGTGCTCAGAGGGAAATTTGCACGTATAAATGCCTTCATTTTAAAAGAAATAAAATTTCTACCTTGAGGAGTTAAAGGGAGCAGGGCAAGCTGCATCCAAGTTAGAAGAAAAAATGAAATAATAAAGATTGGAGTAGAAAGGAAATATTAAGTATAAAAAATAGAGAAAAAAAATCAATGATAGCAAAATTGTTACCTTGCAAAGAGCAACAAAACTGACAACATGTTAGTCAAATGGACCAATAAAAAGAGAAAAAACACAATCATCCTTTCAGAGACCACAGAAGCATGGAATAAAAGTAATACCAAAGAATCCAAGTATGACATGGAGAGAAACACAAATGTCTCAGATAACAGATGTTTTAATTTGGGTTTTACCCAAATGTAGACCGTGAGACAAATACTTGCAATGAGGTTTATATGGCAAGAAATCCCAGGATGTGCAAGTGAAAAAATGGGGTACTGTGAAAAATGAAAGAATAAAAGTCAATGAAGGTAGAGGGGTAGATTGACGGTAACCATGGGGAGCTGATGCCCCATAGGCTGGCACCTTCTGAGAAACCTTGTGAAATGCACCTCAAAATCATCCCACTACAAGCAGGAAGATTAGGACACTAAGGAAATCAGTGCCCCGCACAGTGGAAGATGACCTCAGGTGTGATCCAGGGAATGATGTCAGGAGCATCTGCTATAGCCCATTCTTGGTGGCTTCCCTGTCTGCTCATGCCCTGCTCTGATTCTGTTCATCAACGCTGTTTCAGGGTGAAAGCTGGAGTCCTCACTGCTTCAACTAGATCCAAAGTAATTTTGTCTTCAGTATCTCCTTCCCTCTCACCCATTCTAGTTTTGTATTGTATTCAGCCAAAACTTTTGCTATACAAGTTGTTTTCCTAATGGAGTAACCAAAACCTTTATCTCTCAGATATATGAGTCCTTGGCTTTCTTCATCTTGTCTGTGCTTAGTTGATAAAACTGCCCTTCTACTGGGCACGGAATTATCAGAGGCTCTCCAATGGATCCACTGGGTTGCAGACTCTGCCTGTTACTGGGGCGGGGGGACAGTCTTTGATGATTATCAGGGTTGATTATCCTCCTTTTTAATCTGATGGTCTATTGATATTCCACAAATGATCCAGCAGCAATCATAGCTTTAGATACAGTGGAATCATACTTATATTCTCTGGTATCTTCCTCCTGGGGGACCCAGACATTGAATTCAGAAAACCCTAATGTTGTAAGAATGGGAAACAAAAATTTCCTGACTGTAGGGAGACGGGAGTCAGTTCTCCTTTCACCTCTCTTCAATGGTTCTATCATTGTGTTTTAGCCACCAAGGACAAAGCATTATAGAGATAAATGATAGATGATAGATACAAATAATAGATAGGTAGGTAGATAGATGATAGATAGATGATAGAGATATGGATACAGATATAGAGATATAGAGATGTATCTTACTGGTATCAGAGTACCATGCAATGCATCTTGACCCTTAAAAGTATTCTAGGGGCTGGAGTGATGGCTCAGCAGTTTCAGTGCTTGCCTCACATGCTCAGGGACACAGGTTCGAACCCCAGCATCATGTACACAACAAAGTGTTGGAGCAACAAAAGCCACGTGAAAAACCTAACAAAATTAGTTCTCTCTCTCTCTTTCTCCTTTTGTCCCTCTCTCTTTAAAAAAAAAATGTTATTCTGTAAGGTGGAACCTCGTGTGTTCCTTTAACAGGACATTCTAAGTCACCCCAGCACCTTTCAGTGATACAGTGTATGGTAGGACCAATAAATTCTATGGTCAAAGCCCATATTACCACTCCTTATGATAAACAAAACCCCTAGGCTACTTGGTCCAAGGCAAGATCCCATAACAACAAACAAGAAATTCTGTCTGAAGTAGTGATACTAGCCAAGACATTGCAAGTAAAGATGATAAACCCATACCTGGAGTATTTATCAAGCCCGGGTAGGAAAAGTACTTTTTCTTTAGTGTGTAAGGGATCTAGTGTAATCAATTTGCCGCCAGGTACCTGGTTAGTTTCCTTGAATTATAGTACCCTATCCAACGCTTGACACTGTTCTATGTGCTAACACGTTGGACATTCAACAGTGGCGATTAATAGAACAGCCTCGGTGAGAGACAGCCCGTATAGGTGGACCCATAAAGAGTCAGCAAGCACTTTGATGTATAGCAGAGACTGGCTGATTTCTACTGACTGAATTATCACAGCCGCTTGGTCAGTGCGTTGTGCTTGATGCTCTCCGCGCTGACATTTATTCCCTGATCTCCATCCCTCCTTGGTTAAACTTTACTCCCCAGGAGCGTAATTCCACCCACACTTCTAGGTCATGTTTGCACATAATCAAACTTCCACTCTGCCAAAGAAGGCCTCCAGGCAGTAAGGAAGAGAAATGCAGGTGCCTGAAGGAGGGAAGCTGTCAGTGTGCCAACAGCTGCCTGCAGAGTCAGATAAACTCGGGTGAGTAAAGGAGACATGGGGTAGGACATTAGAAGTACCTGCCATAGATTGTGACTATGTCAGGCTCATGCTGTATTAAAGACACAGGTTTAAACGAAGCTTCCTAAGCATAAGCAAGATTAAAAGAAATTAAATAGAAGTTTTGGATAGGTACAACAAAAAGAAGATAAAGAACTGCAACATATAAAAGACAAATGTAGAACTAAAACTCAAGAAATAGAAGCAGATTCTCTTATACTGTGTGCTATGGAATAATTATTTAACACAATCGCTATTTCAATAAGAGTGCAAAGACAACTTGATAAAACAATATGGCAATGGAAAAGATATATACAATGAAAAAGCGTATTAAGAACATCAAAAAAGTGCTGGAGCAGTGGCTCGGTGGTTACAGTGCTTGCCCGGCATGTGCAGGTACACAGGTTCAAATCCCAGCACCCACATACACAACTAAGTGTCAGAGCAATGAAAGCCATGTGAAAAACTCAATAAAAATTGATTCTCTCTGTCTCTCTATCTCCCTCTCACTGTCCTTCTCTCTCTCTTAAAAAAAAAAAAAAAAGCTTTTCATTACTTTTCAGGTAAATAACTGGATACAAAGATATAAGAAGGAATAATAAAGATGGAACTAAATGTTAAATAAAAGATATGGAGAAATGTCTTGAGACAGAAAGAGCAAATACAAAAACAATAGAAAAGAAATTAAATAATGAATAAAGATAAGATGGTTGTGTTAGCTTTGCATCACTATGAGCAAATGCCTGAGATAATCAGCATACAAGGAAGAAAGGTTTGTTTTGGCTCATAGTTTCAGAGTTTTCAGTCCGTGGTTGTTCAGCCCTGTTGCCGTCGCTGTGGTAGCATAGTACATCACGACAGGGGCATATGGTGGAGGAGGCCTATTCACCTCGTGGCTGCCAGAAAGCACAAAGAAGAAGAAAACACCTGTACCGCGATATCCCGTTTGAGGGCATGTCTGTAACAACTAATTGTTTTTCAACTAGGTCCCACTTTCAAAAGGTTTCTCAGTCTCCCAATAGTGCCACAGGCTGGGGACCAAGCATTTGACACATAGGCTTTGGAGAGACATTCAAGATCGAAATTACAGCCATGATTGACATAGAAGACAGAGAAAGTTCAACTCAGTACACTTGAAGTAAAAAAGAAACAGTAGAGGAAGAGGCACATTCATAGATATAGAATCACAAAAAAACATTCTCCTGTAACAAAGAAAGAACAGAATCTGCAGACTTGAAAGAGCACAGCAGAGCAACACTTAGCAGGTAAAAACTGATGCAGCACACTCCAGCTTAATGATTAAACTTCTGGAATAAGGGAATCTGTGTCCTGCATTTCATAATAAAACGTGTAAATTAAAAAATAAAGGAAGAAAATCAAAAAGGAAGAAAGTCATAAAAAAGGGTAAAAATTCAGGATGCTGTCTGACTTATACACAGTTAACCTAATTTCAGAAGTCGCTGGAACACTGTGCAGCAGGTTCTAAAGAAAAGGGGGTCCCAAGATAGGACCAGAGAAGTTGTGCAATACAGGAACAACAGGTAGAAAATTTCAAACATGAAAAATACGAGCCTTCTTTCAAGTACTTCTTCGAAAATCCTACTGAATGATGAAATATGGTCACTCAAGCAAGAAATCAAAACTGAAGAGTTTAGAAATCTGGAGGGGTGAAGTTAATGAGAAAGGACTGGTGATGAATCTATTGAGAGTTGCTCTAACCCACCAAAGAAATACATTTCATCTCAGAACAGAATATAAGTATTGATTGAGCAATTAAGCAAAAAAAAAAAAATCAGTACAGTAAAGTGAAAACACTATCAACAACCTAATCTAGGTAGTGCACATGCTCCATCCAAGAACTGAGGTTTATATACTTTTCAGTCTATGTGGGTCATTCGTGAAGAGAGACCAAACACTAGGCCATACGATAAGCCTCAATACAATGAATGTTCAGAAATCATACAAAGTATGTAACTGTGACTATAATGGAAACAATTAGCAAAAGCAGAGAGATATCTGAAAACAAATGTTTGAAATTAATGATGTATTTCTAAATAACCCAAGGGTAAAAGAACAAATTAAAATAGAAATTAGAAAAATATTTGAATTGAATGACTATGAAAGAACAGCAAAGTAAAATTTGTGAAATGGAGCTAAAACAGTGCTTAGGAGAAAATTTAAGAATTTTAGTTGCTTAATTTAAACAATTATAAAAGAGGAACTTTGGAGCTGGAGCGGTAGCTCAGCGGTGATACTGCTTGCCTGGCATGTGCAAGAACATGGGTTCAAAACCCAGCACCACGTACACACGAAGTGTCAGAACAATGAAAGCCACACGAAAAACTAAATAAAATTGGTTCTCTCTTTCTCTCTCTCTCTCTCTCTCACTGTCCCTCTCTCCTTAAAAAACAAGAAAAAAAAAGAGGAACTTTAAACTCCACGAGTAAATCTTTGACTTTCAGCTTAGAAAAAGAAAAATAATTAAACCCAAGTAGAAGAAAGGTTAAAGAGCAGAAATCAGCAAAGTTGCAAAGAGGAAAAAAAATCAGTAAAAAAACACAGACTATTTCATTGAAAAAGCAAAGTTGATAACCATCTAGCTAGAGACTTACAGCCATTAAAAATCTATAAGGAATTACAAAATTTGAATCCAAAAACCTCAACAAAATTGATAAAATGAAAAAAAAATTCCTCAATATGCAAAATTTACTGAAATTTCATCAGTAAAACGTACAAAATCCAACTAGCAGTCTATTTAAAAAAATCAACTTCATAGTTTAGCAACTTCCTAACAAAGAAAATGTCAGGCATGGACAGCTTCATTGGCAAATTCTATCAAACATTTTCTAAACCATAAATATTACACAAACTGTTCCAAATAAATTAGAAAAGAAAAAGTACTTTGCTCACTGCAAGAGCGAAAGGGTGGGGGGATCCCCATATGCCAACCTCCCATATTACTATGCACTCAGGAATCATGAATAAAGTTTAGCAAATCAATGTGACAATAGGTTAAAAAAAAAAGTAAATACACCACAACCAAATGGGTTTCATCACAGGAATGCAAACAATCATTTGAAGATCCATTAATAAATATTGTATTATTGATTAAAGTAATATTGCACAGAATAAAGGGAAATATATTAAATTTTAGCACAGAAAAATCTGACAAAAATCCAATACCCACTTACAATAAAAAGGAAGCTTTCATTTTGGGCCAAGGGAACAATAAGCACAAAGGCCCTTTGACGGGAGCAAGCCCACAAGTAGGCTCTTGTGGCAAGACAGTGACGAATGTGGCAGGTGAAGCAGTCAATGGGGAAGGCAGGATCCATGATGCTGGGCCTTGCAAGCAAGAAGGTAGAGTTGAGCCTTAGAGTAACAAGAAGACATGCAGCAGGACAGGTGTGATCAGATCTACAGTTGAAGTGATCACTTGGTTGCTGTTGGTGGAACAACGCCTTATAAAACACTCCTTATACTACAACCCGGCTCATCTCAGAGAAACCTGGGGAGTGTCTGTTTTATAATTTCAGAGCTGGGAAAATCTTTTTAAGAATGGAAATCATGAAAGAGAAGATTCGCAAATCCATTTACTCATTCAGTCAACGGGATTTTGAATGCTAACTGTGTGCTGGGATAGTGACAAGCCCTAGGAATTCAGTAGCAACAAAACTCTGCCCTCAGTGGATGGAAATGGAAACAATGCTGAGTGAAACAAGACAAACCCAGAGACTGAAGGGTCCAACGTTTTCTCATATGCGGAAGCTAGAGTAAAACCTAAGATAGGGTGAAAGTTAGTCAAGTTTATTTAATAGACCCACCAAATCTGAAGTACCACATAAGCTGTGGGAGCTACAGCTATGAAGGAGCGGGGAGAAGAAAGCGAGAGAGAAGAGGGAGAAGAAAAGGGGGTGCCCAATACTGTAGGTACACTTGACTCCCATAAGAACCCCAAATGCATCCAGGCAGGTGGATAAGTACAGTAATTTCAATGTTTAAATTACATGTATATGGTCATTTATATCTGTAACTTGGGGGAACTACAGAGAAGTCATGAGATTGGGGTTTGCGGGGAGATCTTGGATAAGGACCCAGTTTAAGCAACTCTATCAATACATATGCATGTAAAAATGTGAACCAACGAACCCCTTCATTATGTAAGATTAAACTGAACCAATTTTTAAAAAAAAATCTGCCCTGGTGGAATTTATAATCTCGCTTGACTTCAAAGATGACTGATGACTTCTGAATGGTGAAAAAAAGGGAAACAAAACACAGTCATGCATCGCTTAATGACAGGGATGTGTTCTGAGGAATGCATCACAGGGCACTTTCTGACCCTTTGCAAACATCCTAAAGAGCATTTACACAGACCTAGATGACGCATCCCACCACAGCTAGACTCCGTTATGCAGGAAAATCCATTGATCCCAGGCTACAAACGTGCAGCACACTACTATACCAAATATTGTGGGCAGTTGTAACAAGATGGTGTTCATGTACCTACACACATATAAATAGAGAAAAGGTACAGGAAAAATACTAGGTGATAGGAATTTTTCAGCTCAATTAGAATATTACAGAACAACTATTGTAAATGTAGCCCAATGTTGACCAAAACATCATTAAGCAGTGCATGACTATAAAGACAAAAACAAATAAACAAAAAATGACAAAAACAAAAGTCACAATAAAAACAAAAAATACTAGGTTGGAAAGAAACATCTGTAGTGCACCATCTAACGGATCTAATTTTCTTACTGTAAAGAGTTCTTATAAACTAATCAGAAAAAGACAAACAGTTTAATTGAAAAATTAGGCAAAGAAAACAAATAGGCAGCTTACAGAAAAACAAAAATCAGCAGCCAATGAACAAATAAAAAGATGATCAACCTCAACTAATCCAGTAACTACAAATCACAAAAAGACAGATTATTAATAGCCATTGTCAACATAAGTAGAAAACTGGATAATAATCTCAAAATGTCTATCAAAATTGGATGTGTAGTTTTCTGTTCTGTAAACTTAATGGCCTGGGACAAAAGGGATAATAAAGAGAAAGACAGGTGGGGCTTAAGTAAAGTGAAACATGGAACCAAGGGGAACCCAAAAGGGGGAAACCATGGTCTGGCACCAGCACTGGCTTGTTCTGGCATTACACTGCTGTTCTTGATTGTTTGATGATGAACCCCTCCTAATTGTAAGACCATGTCTATCAAATAAAAAAAAAAGGAGAGAAAGGCAGGTATGGAGAAGGGGAAGAGGAGTAATGTCATACTATTACATTGTTATTTTTGTATTTATTCACTGCTTTTATTTTTATTCACTGCTTGTATTCTATTAAATGTACATGTAGGAGCTGGAGCAGTGGCTCAGCTGTTACAGCACTTGCCTGGCATGAGCAATGATGAAGGTTTGAACCACAGAGCTACAAAAAGTGTCAGAGCTACAAAAGTCATATGAAAAACTAAATAAAAATTGATTCTCTCTCTCTCCTCTCTCCCACTGTCCCTCTCTCCCTTGAAAAAAACATTTATGTAAAGAAGAATGAGAGAGTACAAAGAAGCAAAAATGGAGAAGCAAGTAAGTTACATGTGAAACTATTAACCAGAGAGGACCATTTTGGTGAATATTCTTGCAAGCATTTGTGGGATTTAGGGTGTACTGATAAACATACACATATATATGTACACATAAATACACAGCCGTAGGCTTTTACTATATTTGGAAAACTGCTTTTTCAATCAGTAATGTATTAAAAATGATGTTTCACGTTATTGAATGCCTTGACGATACTCAACTCTTCACGTGATTGAATAAAATAATTTATTTAATTGATACCTTACTATTGAATCTTCAGGTTGTTTCTACATTTCTGCTATTATTAGAAAACAGACATAATTCAATGCAATATATAATCTTTGAGCATCATTAAGAAAAATGTAGCTATGAAGATATTTGAGGGACAATTGGGGAAATTAGATTATGAAATAGAAATAAACAAGATTAGGAAATTACAGTCCACTTTGTTAGTATAATTATAGTATTATTTTTATGGAGATATTCTTTTTTAGAGTTGAATGCTGTCGTACTTGGAATTAAAGTGTGAAAATTTCTGAAATTTCACTGTGAATGTCAGCAACAGATGGGCAGTTGGTAGAAGAGAGAAATGAAGGAAATATGGCAAAATATTAGCAAACATTGAATCTGGAGAGGTGGTAGATCTATAGGAGTACATTGGATTTTTTTTTTTTTTTTTGCTGCTGGGGATTGAACCTAGAGATGCTTAACCACTGAGTAACATCCCCAGTCCATTTTCCTTTTTTTATTTTGAAACAGGGTATCTCTAAGTTGCCTAGGGCCTCACTAAATTCCTGAGGCTAACTTTGAATTTGCAATCCTCCTGCCTCAGCCTCTGAAACCTCTGGGATTACGGGAATATGCCACCGCAACCAGCTTAGAACATCATTTTATTTTCCTATTTTCTTGAAAATCTTCATATAAAAAGGATTTTTTAAGTATATCAAATCTTTTACAGAATTCCCAGGAGGGTTTGAAATTGAGGAGGGAAAAATAATAATAAGTAACCTACTCAAATATCTTTGCACCTTTCAATAATTTCCTTAAGATAAATTGTTCAAAGTGAATTTCTGAGTCAAAGAGTATGTGTTAATTTAAGGCCTTTGAAGCAACATATTACTGAAGTGCCTTCCCAAAAGACTTTATTTAGTATTTACTCTCCAATGAATTATGCCCCACAGTGTGTATTTTTCCACATCTTCATCATCAAAATACTTGCTCTTTAAAAACTTGATAAACAAAACCTGTCCTAAGTTTCATGTTGTTTTCATCTATTCAATTTATAATATTCATAATTCAAATGTTGTCCATAGTGGTTCTAGGAATTCCCTGTTCATGTTGTTTGTCCATTTCTCATAGTAGTCTCAATTAAATATTGATTTTTAAGGCCCCTTTTTTTTTATTAGATTGACATAGTCTTCCATATTGGAGGAATGGTTGCATATTCATGTATACATGGATATTAACATAGTGAGATAGTATGTTAAGGCCAATCCTAGACCAGGATCTACCCGCTCTTTATCCATTCCCTGAACTCATGTCTCCTTTGTAATCCCACCATACTATAGCTTGAAATGAAAATACACATGTATAATTATTGACATTTCTGTGTTTCTCTGCCTGCCTGTGTATAGTTAGTCTTCTAATGGGAGCTGAGTATTCCCAACTGTATTAATAACTCCCCCCTTGTCCCTCCCTCCCCTGCCTGTCTCCCTCCCTTCTCCCTCCACCTTCATAGGTATGGTTCCCAAGCTTATGTGAAATTTCACTTATGGTGAGTTTATTACTTAACCTTAGCTAACTATCATCCTGTCTTAGGTTTTACACTAGCTTTCACATATGAGAGAAAACACTTGGCCCTTAAGTCTCTGTGTTTGGGATATTTCACTCAGCATAATTTTTTCCATCTCCATCCATTTGGCTGCAAATACCATGATATCATTCTCTCTAGTAGCAGAATAGAATGAATATATGTATATATATATATATATATATATATATACACACACACACACATATATGTGTGTGTGTGTGTGTGCTCATATAATCACAGTTTTCGAATCCATTCATCCAATGAGGGGCAACTGAGTTGATTCCATAGTTTAGCTATTGTAAATTGAGCTGTCATAAACATTGAGGCAGCTGTGTCTCTATAGTATGTTGATTCTGGCTCTTTTGGGAAAATACCCAGGAGTGGGATAGCTGAGTCATAAGGTGTGTCCATCACTAGTTTTTTTGAGGAGTCTCCACACTGCTTTCCAGAGTGGCTGTACAAGTTTGCATTCCCACCAGTGTGTTAGCGTTCCATTCTCCCCACAACTCCTCCAGCATCTGTTATTGTTCATATTCTTCATTTTTGCCACTCTGACTGGAGTGAGGTGGAAGGAATCTCAGTGAAGTTTCCATTTGCATTTCTCTGATTGCTGGTGATGTAGAAATTTTTCTTGTATACTGATTGGCTTTCTTGACTTCTTCTGTTGTGAAGTTTCTATTTAGTTCTCCAGCCCATTTATAGATTGGACTACCTGTGGTTTTGGTCTTTTGTGTTTTTTGTGTTCTTTTTTTTTTGGTTTTTTGTGTTCTTTGTATATTCTGGATATTAGTCCCCTGTCAGAGGCACAGCATGTAAAACTTTTCTCTCCATTCTGTAGATTCTCTCTTGATACTCAACTAAATCTTTAGCTGAGCAGAAGCTTTTCTGTTTAATGGCAAGCACTCATTGATTCTTGGCTTTAATTCCTGAGCTCTGGGAGTCTTGTTGAGGAAGGAAATGCCTGCACCGATTGCATGGAGTGTTGATCTTATTTTTTCTTCTACTAATTATATAGTTGCTGGTTTAATTCCCAGTTCTTCGATCCATTTAGATTTGATTTTTGTGCAGGATGAGAGATAAGGATCTAATTTCAGTTGTCTGCATGGCTGTCCAGTTCGTCCAGCACCATTTGTTGAACAAGCTATCTTTCTTCCACATTATATCTTTGCCCCCTTTGTCAAATATCAGATGGTTAAAGACTTGTGGATTTGTCTCAGTATCTTCTATTCTCTTCCATTTGTCTTCATGTCTGTTTTAATTCCAATACAATGCTGGTTATGTTACTGTAGCCCTATAGTATAATTTCAGCTCAGGTACTGTGGCACCTCTTATTTCATCTTTCTTGCTTAGTAAGGTTTTGGCTATTCTGGATTTCCTGTTATTCCAAATGAATTTGAGAATTGCCTTTTCTATATCCATGAAGAATGTCATTGGTATCTTGATGGGGATAGTGTTGAACCTGTACAAGCCTTTCGGCAGAATGGCCATTTTAATTGTATTGATTCTGGAAGACCTCTTTATTTTTTAAGAAAAATATTTCTGTGTCTGTCATTCTGGCACATATATTGCCATTTCCCTGTATTCTATCCTTTATTTTGTGTTTTCCCCCAAATAAAGGTTTTTAATTTCAAGTCTTTCCTATATGATTTGTACTTTATGATTTTTAGTCACAAGATGAAATCTTTACCTATATTTATTTTGTATTTACTGTCTCCTTTTACACTTAAAATACTTTAATACTATAGGAAAATATTTTAAAATACACTCTAGTGGTCTAACTTCATTTTTTCAAATAGTTAACCCTTTTCATTTATCATACCTTAAATTCAAGTACCTATTATTGGGTCCATTTCTATAATTTCTATTGTTTCCATTTGTTTATGTTTCTAAGCCAGTTCCATAAAATTTTATTGACTGCAATATTATAACACATCTTGATCTCCATATAACAGAGGTTTCTAGTTCCTGTGTTTCAACATTTTCCTTAGTTTTTGCCAATAGTAATTTTTTCATATGAATTTTGGAAGCATTTTGTCAAATTCCAGCAGAAATTCTGCCAGTATTTTCACTGGAAATGTTACAGCTATAGATATTTGGGAAGGATTGACATTTTTGCTATATTAAGCCTCTATCCAGGAACATGATCCATCTCTGTATTTAATCAGCTCATCTCTTTGTTCTCTCAGGAGAATTTTTGGATTTCTTCACATAGGATTTACACATTTTGGGTCTATTCCTAGGTTGATTTTTCTTTTTCTTTTCTTTTTTCTTTTTCTTTCTTTCTTTCTTTTTTTTTTTTTTTTTTTTTTTTTTTTTTTTTTTTTTTTTTTTTTTTTTTTTTTTTTTTTTTTTTTTTTTTTTTTTTTTTTTTTTTTTTTTTTTTTTTTTTTTTTTTTTTTTTTTTTTTTTTTTTTTTTTTTTTTTTTTTTTTTTTTTTTTTTTTTTTTTTTTTTTTT